>JAPMOB010229535.1:0-52264 GCA_029875015.1 Lepomis gibbosus | reverse complement strand
TAATAACAGGAGGAGGCAGTTTCAAGTAATGTTTAAAGCCGGCTCTCTTCAGCAACCTGCAATTGCAATATCATTGGGCGTCGAGAAAGCCTTTTACAGAATATAAGGGCTGTATTTATTTCACATTTTATCAAAATTCAGATTTCCCATCTACTACTGTACCATAAACCAGTCTCCTCAGACACAACAACATTCTTTCTGACCCTTGTGATATATAATGGGGGACACAGCAGGTGCCCAATACCCCCTTTAATATTTGTTTTAGCCCTTGATCCATTAGCCTGTGCTATTCATAAAAATCCAGAAATAATGGGTATATCAGTGGGCAGACATAAGTTCAAAATAAATGCATATGCTGATGATATTCTATTGAAATTTACCTATAGAGATAATCAAATCATTTTCATGATATAAATTGGAATAAAAGTGAAGCTATTCAGGTAAATTATTTGACTTGTTCTGATCATCTAGGGTCTGTCCATTTCCTCTGGAAACCTGAAGGAATTAATGTATTTTATATCAGAATATCATATATACATACAAATACTTCATTACATACATATAATCCTATGGTCCAGGTTTACTAAGAACCATTAGAGATTCTTTGAGACTGTTATTGTCATCTTTGTGGGTAAGGGTACATATATTAAAACTGAATGTCCTCCCAACATTGGCTTATATTATATCCTCCATTCCTCTTCAAATCCATCAATATTGGTTTAAAGAAATAAATAATGACTCAATTCTTAGGGATAAAATACCTAGAATAAATCATAAGATCATGTCTATGCCGAGGAGGAAAGGCAGATTGGATGTGCCTGACTTGTATCTCTATTCCCCATTTTATAGGGTTATGGAGGTACAACTTCCAAAGCAAACTGGGTTTGGATGGAGGGACAGATAATCACAGAGCACAGCAAATCCATTCCTGTGGCATCATTATGGTATCCCACACCCAACATAAGTTGGGTACCATGGGTACTTCTCTCCCTTAATGTCCACTATGAAAAAATCTGCTCTTTTCAGCAGACGGTAACCCGTTGATTAACATACCTATGAAAGGACATAATATACATAAGTTAGGTCAATTTGAGAAGGACATAGCATTTACATTTTTAGAAATAGTAACAAAATTCAATCTGAATGAATCTTCTTTTCTTTCTTATTTGCAGATAAAATCTATCATTGCAAAAATAACCTTAAAGGGTACCATATACATGAACATCTGTATAACAGCCTAAAAAAGCTTGCAAATTAGAGGGGAATGGTTTTATGCATAATATATAAGCTTGTTGTTGAGGCGACTGTGGCTCAGGAGGTAGAGCGGGTTGCCCGAATTGCCCCTGGTGGCTATTCCACCAATGTATGGATGTATGTGAATGTTTCTGTTTGAGCACTTAGGCTCAGTGTATGAATTTGTGTGACTGCAATGTAGTGTAAAAGCGCTTTGAAGACTAGAAGACTAGAAAGGCACTATACAAATGCGGAGCATTTACATTTGTTCACCTTTCTTCCCCCAGTAGTAATATCCAGACACAAAAAACATAGAAGCAAAACCTGGGTATCACACTTGAGTGGGAGAACATTTCGGGGCACTCAGTATCACTGCCCAAATGTGATGATTTGGGGTAATATAAATGAAAATACTGCACAGAGCAAAGATTGATCAAACCCTCTCAGGCGGGCATGGTTGTGGGAGGTGGACACTCTCATGCCCTCTCAATGGCTCTGTGTTAAATAGAAACACCTGCATAAAATGAACACAAATCAAACACTAACCCTTCCTCCTTCAACATGTCTGTCTTGTATGTGCCACAGCTATGTTCTCGTCTGTCTGCCATAAATGAAATCTATAATAAAATATAAATAAAATTGTAAACATTCTCTCTGTTGTGAGAATTTGGTGGGACAAAATAAGACATCTGATAAAAATCACCTTAGCCTCAAGGAAATTGTGTTTCACTGTTTTCTGATGTTTTATAGACCAAACGATTAATTCATTAATCTGGAAAATAATCAGCAAATTAATCAGCTGTGAAAATTATCTAATACATGCTTGTTCCTTCACTTCTCTATTGTCATTTAAAAAGTAGGGTCCAGCATTTAAAAAAAGGTCAAATTGTGTTTTACAGGAAACTTGAGAGTGATTACCATCCTAGTTATAATTTGTATGTAACTTTTTATAACTTATTTTTGTTTGACCTGCAGGGACCTCATATATCAACATGTAACCTAGTTATTTATAATGTTGCTTTTTTGAAAGTATGATTTCACTTGGACTCCTGCATCTTTACTCTCCTTGCATCAAGGACCACATTGAAAACAGGTCTTAGACTTTTTAATGTGTCATCCTTGATATAGTTTAGTTTTACATTCACCCTTTTTTTGCTGTGCTTTTCTGTATACATGACATATAGCGTGCAATATGGCAATTTGCAATGTTGGCAACTAGGGGAAATGTTTTTGGATGTTTAGACGAATTTCCCTATAAATTTCCAATAAAGTATCTCTTATCGTATTACATTGACTGATGTATTCTGGGCAAAGTGCACTAAACGTCTCTGGGTTTACTCTACACTAAAGTTACATGACAGAAGTTAGGTTCTTGTCTGGCAAATGTATCACCACTGTAACTGTGGTTTGGTTTCTTATAAACGGGCTGTGTACTTGTAAGTATATGTCCATATTAAATAACATAACTTACTGTAATCGACACATACAGAGTTGTTTGCAGTTAAAAATCCACTACTTTAAGCAGCGAACTGCAGCCAATAGTGAATCACTTCCGCTTGTGAGACAGGAGCTTTGATTTTGTTGAGTTGTGGTTGGTTCTGACAGGACGAACTCTCATTTTCCTGCTTGTCATTGGCTGGTTGAAGTAGATTGACGGGTTGGATAGACCAATGGAAGTCTGCCACACTGTGGTAAGGAGCGGTTCCGCTGCCTGCCTGAACATCTTCACCGCCTCCCTCCCATCTCTTTCTCTTTCTCTATCGACCAGTCTGCGTTTGGCCCTGTCCGAGGAACTTGCAGCCTAGGCTTTCAGGTCGCTGAAGAAGGGGGCTGCCACGGACACAATTTGCAATTCAATCCTTTTTTGTTTAACAAATAGTGTCTTTTAGCTTGTGCGGGGTGCGATGTTGAGGCTGATCTTTTTGGCCGCCCTCGCCGGGTTCACCCGGGCCAGTGATGTGCTCGATTACACGGATGATGACTTCGAAAACAAGATTGGAGACCACGGACTCGCTCTGGTGGAATTTTTCGCCCCTTGGTGAGTCTTTTTTTTTAAGAGGCAGAGTATATGAATCATTTAACTGTTTGCAATTGTTAAATAAGCTAATGCTAGCGTTCCTTGCTTCGTGGTGAGCAGTTCAGCTAACGGACGCTCACTTCCAGGACATAACGTTAACACTGAATGTATCTCTACGGTCTTTTTAAATTATTGCATTCGTTGTTTAAATTGCAAACTTCATCTCTGCGTGTAACATTAACTGTTAACAGAGTCTGTAACGTTGCTGTCAAAATCTCTCTGGTTTATTGGCTAGTAACCAACGTTAGCATGTTAGCTAGAAGCGGAGAGGTGTTAAGCCAGCTAACGTTATTTTTGGTAGATATATTATAAGGCACTTTAACAGTACAAGAAATATTTATGTGTACACATTTTAGACAGTTATGTCTTGTATTTATTACTGCTCTGAATCCTTATCAATGGAAACTACGTGCGAATGAGGAAGTTAGGGGAGTGTCCTTTACCTGTTGTAACGTTCTGATTGGCCAGGGAAGTTTTGGTGTCCTCCTCTGATTGGTCCACAGAAACTGTGACGTAGAACCAGTGTTCCAAACTTGAATAAATTTGAAGTTAATCAGAAGAGTATTTATAAAAACTTTGATGTGAACAGTTTATGTTTGTTCTGTGTAGAATTGAAACGATTATTTTTAAAAGAAAATGGACTGGTGCTAGTCTATCAAATGTGGAAATTTGCTGGTTTTCATAGTTTCTGATAATAAAACAAATATCCTTTGGTGTTGGACTCTTTCACGGACAAAATAAGAAATATTAATATTCCAACCCAGGCATGGGATAATTGTGATCATTTTTAATTTTTGATGAGTTTTTATTGAACATACGATTAATCAAATAATCAACAGAGTAATTGATAATAAAAAATAGTTGAACAGCTGATACTGTTTACTAACTAATAAAAGTTAAGTGATTTTCAATCTTGTGAATCATTTTTCCCCCCTTGAACAGTTAAACTCTTTGTAGCCTGCCTTAAACCCTATTGAAATACCTTACAGTTATCAAATTGCGCACTGTGAAATCACTAGATATCCCTCAGGATCTCCTCTAAGGAGACCTGAATACAGCTGAAATGTAACTTGTTTGACTGATCCATATCCTCTGTCCATTAGGTGTGGCCATTGTAAACGGCTAGCACCTGAGTACGAGGCAGCTGCCACACGCCTGAAAGGCACCGTCCCTCTGGTCAAGGTATTGCATAATGCAGTTCACTTAACTTTGCTTTCTGTACTTTAGTACTCTCTATATCTCTGCAGAAAGTGAATTTTTGTTTCCCACGTAGGTTGACTGCACAGCCAACAGCAACACATGCAGCAAATATGGTGTTAGTGGCTACCCAACTCTGAAGATCTTCAGGGACGGAGAGGAATCTGGTCCCTATGACGGCCCCAGAACAGCAGGTATTTGCTTCTGATGTGATTTATGTGTATACCTGTATAAAATGTCTTCAAGGTTCTCACACTTACAAATACTCCTTTTCTTCTCTCTGTGTTCTTCTGCTCTCCTCTCGCTCTCTGTAGATGGGATTGTCAGTTTCCTAAAGAAGCAGGCTGGGCCAGCTTCTGTGGAGCTCAAGACAGACGCAGACTTTCAGAAGTTTATTTCAGACCAAGATGCCAGTGTTGTTGGTAAGTTAGTGATGAGTAAGCATTGGATATTAATTTGAGGTACGATGATGGGTGTTACAAGCCACTGTCCAACATAATCAACCATTGTTCAGATATCATCATCATATTCTGCAGGCAATGTTAGTGAAATTTTGGGACAGTAAATTTTTATCTGAACGTGATTCATTTTTCCTTCAAAGGGTTCTTTGCTGATGACAAGAGCACAGCACAGACAGAGTACCTGAAGGCAGCCAGCGCCTTGAGGGACAACTACCGCTTCGCCCACACCAACTCTGAGGTTCTCCTCCAGAGCCACGGCATTGATGGAGAGTAAGTAGCTGTTTCTGCCTTTGGCCTAGTCATCATTCTTGCTAAGCAGATATTTACAAATAGGTTAAAGTGACTTGCTTCCTTGCATGTTTGTTCTCACCATCATCAGTGTGGTTGCTGTCGGTGCAGCAAGGCTACAGTGACATTTACTTGTTTTTTGGTTTACAGAGCTGTTGTCTTGTTCCGCCCACCACGACTCAACAACAAATTTGAAGACAGCTCCGTCCAGTTCAGCGAGGACAAATACACCAGCAATAAAATTAAGAAGTTCATTCAGGACAACATGTGAGTATTGATTTTCTTGTTCCAGCATCCTTGTTCTCGTGTTTCGGCATGAGCACAAGGATGTTAGACAGACAAGATGAGATGATGGTTTCTTTTTATTTGCAAAGCACAAAACGTTAAGAGCAGTTGATCATGTTGGCAGTTGTAAAACACATTTACATATCTTGCATAGTAACAGCACATGTTTACTTACATGGCTCAGTGCCAACAGGACCTTGTGTAGTAGGTGAGGTGTCCACTCTGCAAACACAGTCAGCTCTCTCTGAACTCCGGGAGTATGGCTTATTAAATCAGGTAAATGCATACATTTACCGTAGACTGTAACAGAACAGTGTTTTAACTTTTGATAAAAAAATACTGGACTTCTAATCTAGTGTCATGCTATTTTGGAAGTAAATGAGATAACTAAGTGAATCCGTTTGAAGAGAAAAATAACATATTTATAAAAAATATATATAAAAATACATATTATTTGCAGTCTTTGCTGATCATTGTGGCTAGACCATTATCTGAGGTGCAGACTGAAACTGTGCCAGAAAAACTGTTGAGAGTGATGCCTCTGTGTTTAAGGCATGTCAATTGAAAGAAGACTGTTATCTTCAATCTCGTTATAATGAAAGATGATTATGATTGGAGACACATGAATCGTTGGCCTGTTTACCTTTCCCACTAATGGCTGATCATTTTGGTTTAGCTTATGCCATCTATAAGCTGATGTAGCCAGACCGTTACGTAGGTTTTTGTATATGTTGTTCAGTAGTGAGCTCAATAATGCAAACACAAAGGTCCCTGTAAGTATGAAACCACCAGCATGCTGTTTCCTGTGTTTTTTGTTCGCAGTTTTGACTGCGCTAAAAAGCAATGTGGTGATAAAACATTTCAATATTAGTGCATTGTAATTATTTTAAAGGCATAAGTTGAATCCACAGTATTTTCTGTATAATTTGCCTATTATATGTGATGAATGCTTTACTCAAATGTTATTAATTTTAAGGCAGGTATCACACATATTTAACTAAAACAAAAGATTACAGTAGAAGCACACATGACATCTACATGTGGTTTACCAGTCTTACTGCTAACTAACAGCCATGTAACAAAGCTTGTGGATGAGTCTCCTCCATTCTTTTTCTGTATATACTTTTAAAAAATATATATTTTTCCTTGTTTTACGTTCACTTTGCTACAGCCTTGTCTGTTGTCTAAACATAACATTGAAGTCTGCAGAACATCAGTATGTTCAGCATATTTAATCTTGTCTGCTTTTCGTGAGACTTTCTGAAAGATGTGAACAATGTAATAAGAACCGCTATAACAAAATAAATATTTGTACTTGTTATGCTGCAGTAAACCACCTGTATCACTGTGGTTGTCCATAACCAACTAGAAGAGTATAGCTCATTGGTTTAAATTTCTTTGTAAACTGATCCATTCTTACCTTTCTTCAACGCAGCTTTGGAATCTGCCCCCACATGACGGACGACAACAAAGACCAGCTGAGGGGGAAAGACCTGCTTGTGGCTTATTATGATGTTGATTATGACAAAAATCCCAAGGGTTCCAACTACTGGAGGAACAGGTAGGTGCATCCAAACTCACCCCCAGGGTTGGTCTTTGCTCACCACTGTGCGGCTGATTTGCTCTGATCAGCTTTGTCTTATGTTTGTCCATTGTTGGATTTAGCTGAACTTTTCAAACCCTAAATGCAGCCTTTGATTTGAGACGCCACTCTCTTTGTCATTTTTAACTAGAACTTTTAACCACAGACCAAACTAACATTTTCCAGGGTGATGAAGGTGGCCAAGGGCTTCCTGGATCAGGGCAAGAAGCTGAACTTTGCCGTGGCAAACAAGAACTCGTTCAATCACGATTTGTCTGAGTTTGGCTTGGATGGCAGCTCAGGAGAAGTGCCTGTTGTAGCCCTTCGCACCGCCAAGGGAGACAAATACGCCATGACCGAGGAGTTCTCGTAAGTCAAGACAACATTTACCACACAGCTTTCCCATTATGAAACATCATTTAATTATACATACACTCTCCCTTTTGGCTAGCCGATTGACTTAAAAATGTTTTGGGAAGGGCCTTTCTACTTAGGGCCTGAGCATGAAAGGTTTTTCTCTCTCCATATGAGTCGCATTTTTGACAGTAGGGATGCACCGAATGTTCAGCCGCTGAAATTAATCGGCCGAAAATAGCAAAAACGCTCTTTTGGTGTTCAGCCTAATACGTCAAAAGAAAATTGAACCAAAGAATTATTGACATGTCAGCAGTGTGAAAGCATTTTAAAGTGCTAGAGAAAGATGCAATAATCGCCACTTGCAGACACTGTTCTGCTGAATTGTCTCCTAGCACATCCACTCCATCTGTGGCTGACTTCTTAGAAAAGGTAACAAACATTCTGACCCGGTTTGAGTCTTTCTGCTACTTGTTTCTGAGAAGGCAGTTAAACTAGCTACACCTAAATTTGGAATGCACACGTATTCAAGCCTTTATGGTATCTGAAACGGCCCAGAGCGAGCTGACAGGCAGGTTAGCGACTTTATCCTGTCATTTTCTCTCTTTAGAAAGTGTCACAGTATGAGAGTCCTACCTGAAGAGAGGCTGAGTTGTCTTCATGTTACAGAATACGAGAACCACATGCAACATTATTTGTCAAATTGGGTCGGACTTGATGAAGTTGGCGCCAGGATACACATGTGACAACGTCCAGGTTTTCAGTATGGAAATAATATTAATTGGATTTTATTTGCAGAAAGTATAAAACATATTACAGGTGTCCATTAAAAGTAAATGGACACATGCAATTTACTTTACCAGGCCCCCTCAGGCCTCGGACCCACCTCCCATAGTCTCTCCAAATCCTGTGGGAAACACTGAGTAAAAAGCAGATTTTGTCTATTTCATTTATGCAGTGGTAAAAAATTCTTGGCTTAAGCCAAGCTATTTGACAGCCTAAAGGTGCCCAAACTCAAACTTTGCACAAATCTACATTTCACCTAGATGTGTGAAATTATTGTGTGGCACATATATCACAAGACACTCAAAAAGCCTTAAAATGTTTGTAGTGCTGTGAGATTTTGTTAAATGGCGTGTCCGTGGCATCTATTTTCCATGTTTCGCCATGAAGCATAAAGTTGTTGTAACTTCAGTGTACATTCTCCAATCTGCCCCAAACTTTTCATGTTTAATAAGACTCCCTGCCTGAGGAAATCACATGACAATCAGGACGCCAGGAAATAAACCCTGTGTGAATATTTTATTTACATGAAATTTGAATGGTGTTGTCTACACTTGATGTACTGGGATACAGGAAGGGATGTTGAACTCCATCATGCCGCATCCAAAATACATGAAACACCATGTCAACTGCCCTCTGGCAGCTGTCTGCGGCACGCCCAAATGCACGTAACACTGGGAGAATTCAGTCTTCGCTACTATAACTTTCAGTGCTGACGTAAAGTTTGAGTGACAGTGTGAGGGTCAGGTATTTAAAAATGTGACACGCAACTTCTCTGATTCTCAGGGTTATTACAGCACAGTCCCCACTCCATCCTGCTAAATGTTTAAACGTAATAATAATAACACTTTGAGTTTGAAGTCATTAGCAACTGAAGCAGGAAAACTAAATCAGAGTTTTTGGTGATGTTGCAGTGACTTGAGTTTATACAGGTTTAATCAGTATATCAGAGCAGAACAGCCGATGTCTGAAAAATAATGCTGATATCAAAACAAAGTCATGGTTATCTTAACATCTTTTTAAATGGAATTTAAAAAGATGTTAAGAAGTGATGTCATTCAACTGTATTATTTGCCACAGTAAGATAATGCATATTTAACTCTAATCAGTAATGGTTTTAGATTGGATTTGCTGTCCTTTTAGGATGGGAGAAGCGTGTTAACATTTAGAAAAGACAAAAGTGACTGAGGAAATTTAGGTAAATGTTTACAGCAGGATGCATGACAGTTGCAGTACAGGGCTCGAAATCACCATCTTCCCAAAACTCACATGGGAAGCAGTAACATCATTCTACAACACACCCACTCTAACGAGGCTGCCTGCAGATGTGTCCTGACATTTTGTTGTTTATCTGCCTCATGAGTGCAGGCATCGGCCAATGCCGTTTATCTCGTAATGCAGATATAAGCCGACCGATTAATTGTTCTATCATTACAATGCACAATATTCACGTGGTCCCAGACAGATCTGTAGAAGAGATGAATGCTATTAAATGAACGTAAATACAAGTTACTCATTTCCTTTTGCCTGTAAGCGCCAAGTGATAAGAAATTGTAATGTTAGTCTGATTAATGGCTTCCAATCAAAGTCAAAATATAATGTATGGATTGTGCCTGTGTTTTCCCCAAATACTCAGTTTGCCTACTGATTACTTAAACAAGTTATGTTTTTGTTCTCCTAACAGTCGTGATGGAAAAGCTCTGGAGCGTTTCCTGCAGGACTACTTTGACGGCAAGTTGAAGCGATACCTCAAATCAGAACCCATCCCAGAAAATAACGACGGACCTGTCAAGGTATGATAAAAATAACTGAAGTTATATAGGACCTTTTCAAAAGCAGTGTTACAGAGTGCTTTATAATAAAAACACTACGTCTGTAATATCCAAAAACATATGATATAAAATAATTTAAATTGCAATAAATACCATCAGTTAAGAAAAAGCCAAAAGAAAAAAAGGGAGATTTGAGAAGAGAGGATATGAAAAATCAGGAAGATTCTTAATTTCTCCTTAATATGTGCTGTGTAGTGGTGTTTTGAATTGTTTATTTATTCTAAATGTGAACTTATAGGAAATAGGAAAATATGTACAAATGCTCAATTTTCCAATACAGCCAGACCTTGAATACACTCAGGTGTACCTTTATAACACTATACACACACTATAAACTCCTACTCTAGCTCACAGTACTGAGAGTACTATGAGTAAACAACTCACTCAAGACATTAAACTAAATGATTATGGTGTGTTTAATAATGCAGGTTACTGATCGTAAACTCGTAAATGAGTTATGAAAATTAAAACAGGCAGTCAAAGCAATATTTCGCGCTCATGACTTAAAATACCATCTTGAGGAAAAACCCAAAGTTAGAAAACAGCTACTCATGAATCCATAATGGGTAAACTTGCAACGTCTGTCATTTGTATTCAGGTTGTGGTGGCTGAGAACTTCGACTCAATCGTCAATGACGACAGCAAAGACGTGCTGATCGAGTTCTACGCTCCGTGGTGTGGACACTGCAAGAACCTGGAACCAAAATTCAACGAGCTGGGAGAGAAGGTGAGAGGACAGATTCCAAACCTTCTGCTATTGTATTATTATCTACCAAATTAACATACAACTTTTAAATAAAAGCAGCATTTTAATGACCTTAACTGAAGAATGGCTTGAAGCAAAGTGTTTATATATTAAAAGAAATCAGATTAAAGAACATGAACAGCTTGACAGAGAAACTTGAGGTGCAACAGTGGAGGGTACCTTGGGTTGTCCTTCACTAAATTGAGTAAATAGAGTGTGAACCTGCATCCAAACAGTTTCTCTCCTCTGCTCTTAAAGCTTGCTGGTGATCCCAACGTCGTCATCGCCAAGATGGATGCCACAGCCAACGACGTGCCATCTCCATATGAAGTTAGCGGGTGAGTCACTGAAATAAATATTCAGGCTTCTATTAATCCATTCTCATTTACGTCTTTCTTTTTTGATCTCACCAAATTAAGAGTCACTGAATGTTCTGGAAGTAAATTAGAGCTAGACCGATAATCAGTATTGGTATCTGTGTATATGTTTGCCGATAAGTAACAAGAAATTGCCAGTAATTTGGAAACACTGACATCACACATTTTATCCACCAGAGAGAACTGACAAGTTGATTTTTGAAAAATTGCAAAATGTCCAGCTCTTTAAAAGTAACAAATCTATGGGATTCGTATCGAGATTTTTTGTTATAACTCCCAAATATTGATGTTGGTATCAACCTCAAAAATCCCCTATCATTCGCGCTGTGAAGTTAATGTAAAGTAAATTTTATGTTTTGTGGGTGTGTGGACTGTGCATAAGTCATATTTGGCATCTTGGTCACTTTTACAGATTTTAAATAAAGAGGTCTGAAGAACTACACTGTCAGTACAGTAGGATTTATTATAGAAACTTATATCATCTCAACCTTTTGCTTTTCCAGTTTCCCCACGTTGTACTTTGCCCCCGCTGGACGCAAGACAAGCCCAAAGAAATACGAGGTAATTTTCGGCTCGAGTCATTGTTACAACAAATTGAAATCATGTTGTATCCACTCTTCTAATTGCCCCGTCTCACTGCTTTGTGTTACAGGGAGGTCGCGAGGTGAGCGACTTCATCTCCTACCTGAAGAGGGAGGCCACCAACCCCTTGGTGATGCAGGAGGAGTCCAAGAAGAAGAAGAAGAAGAAGGACGACGACAAGTCAGAGCTATAAAAGCTCACAACAGGAGGAAGAGGATTGGGGAAATCCATGCAAAGAAAGAACTAAAATCATATCCCACTCTTAGTGAACTACCGAATGCTCTGATGCCAAGTCCAAAAGATGCGGCGCTCCCCTTTAGGTCCTCAGCTGCTCTGAGGAAACTGTGGAAGGTGGCGAGGTGGTGGCCAGGGCCTGCCTGATGTTTAAAAACAAAAACAAATTTTTAGGGAAGAAGGGACAGCTTTTGAAAATTGAGGTTTTTTTTTTATTTCCCCTGGTCTGTCTACCACACCGCAGGCTGATGCACTTTGACACCAGTCTCCAGTCATGTTGCTTTGGTTTTTGTTGTTGTCGTCGTCACAGGGGATAATGGTAATGGTGAATTCCTTTCTCCTTTTTTTTTGTTTTTGTAACCTGTCTTTGTTTTTGTACATTTGGAAGGATTGTGAAATAAAAAGGCCCACAAAACCAAAATTAACTGTATGATCTCATTCATAAGTATAAATGTTTTATCATACTACCCTGGCAGGGGAAACTGTTGCAGATTTTTTTTCTCAATCATTTTTTTTCTTGATTAATCATTTGGTTTATATAATGTGAGAAGGGTAATGAATGTCCTTAAGTTGCAAGAGTTGTTTTTTTTTTAAAAAATATCTTGTTTTGTTCTGTTCAAAACCTGAAGATATTAATCTTAAAATAACATTAAAAGTAGAAGTCCTCACATTAGACACTGGACATATCAGGGATTCTTTAACAAATTAAACCATTATTCAGTTATTAAAAATATATGAATATTTTTTGTCAACTTAACAATTTTAGCACTTGTCATAAAATGGGCTGTAATGTGGATGTAAAAATTGTGTTGAACTTAATTTGGTTTGGTCTGCAGATAATGGCACAAACTGGGGGGGTGGGGATTACTATTAGAACATAACTGATTGTCCAAAAGTGTTAAATGTATTATCAGTTAGGTACAGTAAGGACTGTTAATTGATTAAAAAAAAAAACACGTATTTATCAGAATGTAACATTCAGTAAATTTAGTCAAACTTGAAAATGAAACGTTTAAATTGGCATATGTAACCAACCTTTACTTTTATTGTATTATGGCTTTTAGGTGAAAGTGTCCGTTGCCACAATCTGAAATGGTTTAAGTCAAATGTACTTGTGAAACGTAATTATTTTGGGGATTAGCGCCTCCAACCAGTAGGCGGCGACATTTGATTGTTTGTTCATTCACAGGTAAGCATTCAAACGAGGAAGATAAAGAGCAAATCAGAAGGCAAGAAGACGGACTTGTTCAGGCATGTTCACGCTTTACACGTGCTGCAGAAGGTGATGTAGAAAACGTTTCTTTATTAAATTGTTGCTATGATGTTCTCTCGTGTTTGTACCGTTAACGTTTATAGCTTCGCATTAGTCTACCAGGATATTTTTGTTCTAGGAATGAATGTTTAGTATCTAAGGTTAACGTGGCTCTCTTCGACTAGCTAGCTAAATGTCAGTTGGTGAGCCAATACGCAACGCCGAACTCCATAGAAGTATCTGGAAGTTATAGTTCGCCTCTGCTACCGACTAAGTTAAACACTAACATTACATAAAGGTCTCCCTTTATGTGAACTCTTAAGGCCAGTGGTCAATGCGGTTTAATTATAATTCACCAATCAAGTATTTGTAAGTAAACATTAGCTTTTTATAACGATCATACGCTGTCTACCACAACCTGCTCGACGAGGCAGGCAACCATGTTTGCTTTGAACGAGAATTTGGTGGATTGTACATACAGCTATACTACATAGATTTACATTATGCTGGATTTACCACTGAAGTCTAACGGTGATTAAATACATTTTCTTAAATACAGACTTTACGAGCGCAGTTTAAGTGACCTTACAGTAACGTTATATTTGCCGACAATGAAACTAACATTAAACTGACTGAATCCTGAAGGTAGTTTCGTGGGGCTGTGTTCGAATGAACCATTTGTCGTCCCATATTACGCAGAACAAAGTCCCTCTGACATTTCTTAGATTTTTACTAGTTAACTTTATTAAATAACTATTAATTATTTCATTCGACTGTAAAATTAATCAAGCAAACAACATAGCCACAGAGATGGTGTGTTGCTGTCAATCACTTGCCCCCATCTTTAGATTCTACCCATAGGCAAGTTGATTTTATTGAACAAATTTGGTGTAATTAAGTGTGTGTATGTGTATCATCTTATTTACTTATTTGGTGTGTTGCCCTCACATTGCATGTGCGCACACAAAATAAGAACCAAGGTTATGCAATAGTTGTAGTGACAAAAGGTGCAATCCAACCTTTTTTCCCCCAGAGCAAATGCATAGATTTACCCAAAAAGCAAACTGTTCTTGATTAGTACTGATCATCTGCTGAATGTCTTTCTTAATTATAAGTGTTTTTGTGTGTATTTCCTCAGAAATGACTGCAAGACCGGAATTGTTAGTTGATTATGACACAGCCATCAAAAAGAAATAAAGCTACCTCGTGGGGGCTTCTCAGCAACTACAGATATTGTGCAAAAAAGGCCATGATGCTTCACAGTATGGAGAACACAAGAACCAGGAAGAAACACCAGCAGAAGATAATAATCGCCAACATGAAGAGGAAAAGGACTGACAGCCACAACAAAACACTGGATATAAATAAACTGGTCAAAAAAACAAATTTGAGTGACACAGAACAGGAAAGTCAAAGCACTCCGAACTCTCAAAACAAAAACTCTGATGTATCTAAACCTGGACACTCTGTCTCTGAGCCTAAAGCTTCAGACCACCACAGTTTAGTCACAGCCCTCAGAGACAGCTGGGAGGTAGACAGTGGTTTCTCATCTGAGGCAAGTCCTCCGGTCAGTGGTCGGAGTTCACCGTGCCTCAGCTCATGCCCAACCACAGTGGTGGCGTTGGACTGTGAGATGGTGGGGACGGGGCCAGGAGGACGCTGCAGCGAGCTGGCACGCTGCAGCATCCTGGACTATCATGGCAACATTCTGTATGATAAATATGTCCAACCCTGTCAGGTCGTCACAGACTACAGGACTCGCTGGAGTGGTATCAGGAGGCATCACCTGCACAACGCCATCTCATTCACTCAGGCCAGGGAAGAGGTGAGCTTTACTTTTGGATCTGAGGTCTACTGACTAATTCTTTTGTGCAGTGAATAAGTCAGCGTAGCCAGTGAGTATAAATTGATAATTTCTAATGTTGGGTGAAGTTAGTTTGACTTATTTATTGAATAACTCAACAGATGAATAAAAACAGCATGTAGACTATAGCAAGTAACATAGCAGGTATGTTGAAATGTGAGTTATTGTCAAAGAAAAACTGAAGCTGCAGTGCAGGTTACAGGTAGTACAAATCCAGCTCCTCCCCAGGAGGACATATTTGCTGTGTTCAAGATAACTTATGTGTTGCCTCTACATTTTAAATCCTACATAAGGCTCCGTTGTAAACAAGTGGATTGTACTGTCAAGTCAATCAGACTTCTCCAGTTTGATCACTCCAAATGATGTACGTTTGTCCTGTTCTGCACTTGCATGGCTTCTCTCCTGTAGATCGTCAGTATACTTAAGGGCAAAGTGGTGGTTGGCCACTCCATCTACAACGACTTTGAGGCATTGGATTTTATACATCCAGGTCACATGGTCAGGGACACCTGTACAACGCGTCTCCTCAGCCGGTTGGCTGGTTTCCCCCGTGAACGCTGCCCCTCCCTCAAAATCTTGGCCAGTAAGCTGCTGAATAGGAGGATACAGGTGAGGCTTCAATGGTGTCAGGAGCATTCTCAGACTTCATACACTGTAAATGTGACTTTATTTCTACAAGACGTGAAGAAAAAAATGTTTGTTTGCCAGTCCAGTTAACTTTGTGTATCCCTATAGTATCTCAAATATTACATGCTTAATGATAATATTTTCATTGGTACTTCTAAAAGGTATCTCAAGTGTGCATTGCATTGCCTACTTGAACTGTTGATTGGTACTCACATGCTCTCATGTATTTACCTTATTCTTAGCAGTAGTGGACCACAACAGGCTTTATGCGGTGTGTCAAAGAGCTTTATAAAAGAAATATGTTAACGAGTAACACAACATATGTTAGGATTTGGTGTCCCTCCGAAACAAACAGCAGGGACCCTGGCTTTATTCAGTCAACTATTTTCCACTGGCTGCGGTCTCAGTAGACCAAAAAAAGCTTTTGTGTCAAGTTATAGACTCATGAACCAGTTGCCCAGCGATCTATAAGCCCTTATGTCTGCTTTTGTTGAAAGCAGCAAGTGTATGCAGCTCCTACGTGAGTAAAGGAAAAGCATTTCGGAAAATAAAAGAATATGTTTACTGAAAATGAAGAGGGCCGCATTGGCATGGCTGGAATCATAGTTATATTAATTCATCACAGATATATTGGTGTCAGCACATTTCGGATTTTAAGTAATGTGGAATCACAAGACAGAAAAACAAAAGCCATGTGTGATGTAATTTAGAAAGCACCACTATGTTTGTCCACCAGAGAGCACTGATCAACTGTGAAATGCCCTGCTCAGTATTAATCTTGGTCACAGTTATCTGTTAATGTTTTTTTAAAAGGTATTAGCGATTATTGGTCACAGTATTCAAACATTTGATTTCCTAATGTATCAAAATATCTTAAAAACAAATATTGGCTGATATGCTGTTAGAGTGTTTTGGCTCTGACAGTTTGTCGCCTGTTACAGTTGATGATGATGATGATGGTGGTTCAGCCTTTCCACAAATATCTGCTTGAGAGCATTGGTTACATTGTCAATTTAATTTTTATTTTGCAATGTTGGTATCCGCCTCAAAAATCCATTATTACTTGGATACACAATTTAAGAAAATTGGAAGACATGGGTGATCAAAAATTCAGTTTTCACCAAACATTTTATGAGTGTCTAATTGTTTTCTTTTGATTTATAAATATGTGTAACAACATTGTGGTTGGTATATTTGAAGTCTGCTTCTAGTCAGACTGCTGTTTACTTTGTTATTAACTATGCTGACCGTGTCTGCATTTCCCTGCCCAGGTCGGGAAGAGAGGTCACTGTTCGATTGAGGACGCTCAGGCTGCCCTCGACCTCTACAAGCTGGTGGAGGGCGAGTGGGAACAGGAGCTGCAGAACAAGCTGAGGGACGACGATGCTCCACACGAGCCAAGCTTTGCCTCCTCAAACCACTACATGCAGGATGAGTACTGGCCAGATGATGTCATAGCTGACAGCCAATGAGAGGTGGGAGTATTCATGGCATGTGTCACAATAAGTGACAAATACCTCAGCAGATCACTATTACATGGTGATATACAGTCATCAGAGCAGGTTCAGATAACTATAAATTATGTGAATGAAAGACTTCTTGATAGTATATGAAGTCTGGAAAAGTAATTTAAGAATTAAATGCAAAATGGGTCACAGTGAAAAGATGATTTGCATTGTCTCATATGAGAAGATGTTCTGTATCACTTTGGGAAAAATAACTTGATTGCTTGAATGAAAACACTAACTTATTATTTGTAAACATGTTAAAACATGTTTGGAGTTCCTAACAGCATATTTGTTGCTGTGATACCAGATATTTGCCTGCAGAGAAATAGTTATCGAGTTAATTGTTGCAGACTTGTTGTTTACAGCAAGACAAGTTTTAGTGCTCTAAAATTTTGGGTTATTAACTTATATGATGGTTCTCGAACAGTATCTGCTCTTACTTGAAAGGTAAAATGTAACTTTAATAGGACCTTAGGCTGATCTTAGATCACATGGGTATTTTGGGAAACACAAGTGTATTTTTCACTCGTTTGTTTTTTAAAATATCTTGTTCACATGAGAACATGAAAATGCACAAGCGGCTGCTATGAGCATGCTCAAAAGCAGCATATGTTGCAGCTTTTAAAAAATTTTTTCACTGTCTACAAGGCAAGTTTAAACTGTTGCAGTTACCTCCATGTGTATGTGGCCTTCAGTGTTTTCTATTGTAACAGGAGTGTGTTATATTGCATTAACACATATCATTACCTCTCATTGTAAGCTGCCCTTAAATGTCCCAATAAAATGGCATCATGTTAAAATTAAACTATCCCTTTGTTTGCTTTCAATGAGTGAAAAGTGAAACATGTTTATTTTGTTCTTCCTTTTTTAGTGTCTTTAAAGGTGTTGTGTGCTGGTTTAGCTTCAGTTTCAATGTTCTCACATTACAGTTTGTGGTGTAGTGCTCATATGATGCATCAATCGGTACAGGAAATCCTCTGCTTGGATCTGCGCTTACATGTTTTTTACAAAAAATGTAACCCTTTTTAATTCAGTTGATTCCTCACCTCATATTATCACCCAACTATTCTTAACCCCTTTAGCTCTACAGAGCTCATTGTTTTGGTTTTGAGGCCAGCAACCTTTACTATTGTTTGTCACAATGCTCTCATATTGAGTTATTAGTGTTTCTTTCAGCCACAGCAGGCAGCCGTTCTCAATGAAAAAGCTGCGAACAGCCTCTGTACACTACCCAGCAGCGCCATTATTAAGTAGCTGGTGAACATAATGGATCATTTAGCAGCTAGAGAGCCATAATATTCCTCAAGTCTCAATAATGGAATGTAAATATTGGACTCATTCAACAGGTGGACACAAACATGACTCAGAATTAGTAATAATGTTGCTCTGAATCTGGTGGACCTGTAAAATTACTGTTTAACAACTTCAACAAATTGTGTTTGCAGCTTCCGCAGAAGACAAAAGAAAGTCGAATGTTTTAAAACATTTGAAAAAACAAATTTGCATTTAATGATTAATAGATGTGAAGTCTCAGGTACATGTTTACACAGAAAGCACAAATTGTATCATTGTGTCTTACAAATTTGGAAACTACAGATGACAAATTAAAGGGAAAACCTGAATAAAAAGAGCGCAGAAACATCAAATGCTTCTGTGCATCAGAGCTCATTGAATGGTTTGAGTATGAAAATGATTTGAATAACATGCTAAGGCTTTTACAGCCTCCACCATGACCAAGCATCAAATTATATTAAATAATCTATTTAGTAATGTCTATGTTAATATCTATTAGTCAGGTCCGGCTATGTTTGTTTTCCTTTGTATCTGCTCTACTCACATCTGTTGCAAAAGAGATCTTGATCTCAATGAGAGGACCTAATTAAATAAAGGTTGTATTAATACATGAGGGAATATCTTGTGGAGGATGGTGTTCATCCTTCTAATAGAGTTCCAGACTTGACAAGGTTCACTGAAGCTGTTCTGGAGGCTCGTGGTGGCCTGAGCCCCCACTAAGACGTGTTTTTTTTTCTTTTATTCATCACCCATCTGTATGTATTTATGTGTATTCTTATATATCTTTACTTCTGTGGGATTGGATAATTACGTTAAGGGTCGTGCCACTTAATCCAGATCAGCATTAACAGCAGCATTGTTAGCAGCAGTAGCATTATTAGATAAAACCCCGGCTGCCTTAGCTTAACAGTTTTAGGGTCATCCAGTCCTGCTAGAGTTTGTCACAAACACTGGATCAGGATGTGAAATCATCTAATGGCACCATCTCCAAATAGGTTACAAAATCCACTGCGGTAACAACGGGCTGACCCAAAAAGGCAAAAGGGGCCAATATGGAGTCAAACAGGAGTACCTTTTCATGGCTGTTTTTCTTCTCTCCCAGCATTCCCAATTAAATCCCTGTGACTGAAATACTTACACTCATGTGAGCCGTTGAGCGGAAATGCTGCACAGCTTTATGTTGTTTTGCATTAGTTTGCACGTGAGTGTGACACTAGATTATGATGCATTGTAGTATATCATTTCACTAATATTTAAACATGAAACACAGTGAGCTGCAGGTGTACATTTTGATATGCTCCATGGCTCTCTTAATGGCTTCGTCCTTGTGCCATAGCGTCTTTCTTTCGCACTCAAACCTATGAACACACACACACACACACTCTAAAGCCTGAACTTGGCCCCATAGCTCAGGCTATAGGGAGAGAACAAAGAGCAGCATTGTTGGCCCAATCCATCTAATTTTGTTCCCCAAATCGCGTTATTGAGCAGATCAGGCCTGAATTAGCAGATTACTAGTCGGCTGCCTGCTCCTTCATCATTGCATCAGGAGGAAAACGTGTATTGGTGACGTTAGCGCTCCAAGGGTCAGAGAAAGGAAAATGGCCAACTTCCAAACATTAACCACACAAAAGAACAACCAGCTGCAGCGATGTGTCCACAAACAGGTGAATGTCCAGAAACCTGCCTGGAGAGACAAATAAAGAGGAAAACGGCCTCACATCCAGGGCAAATGATGTATGTTTACAGAAGTTAGGAGGTAATTGGATGAAAACCTTTTTATTTTTTTATTAACTTCTAAAATCAGGGCCATTCTGATGGCTCGGATGTTTGGCACGCTGCCCGCGTTGGGTTGTGGGCATCCCAGTCCAGGTCAAGTTAGGGAACCAGCTATAAGCATTTATTTGGGCCTGAAATGTGCTAAGCTAATGGAGGGCTAATTTTGTGGTTCTCTTGCACACGGAATAACACTTTTTTCTTTCTTTTTTTTACTGTTTTGGTATATAGCAGGGTTGTTCATATAAACAGTATACAAACACAAAGCAAAGGGCATTTTTTAAAATACAAAGCCACCACCATAGTCAACTTAGACAAAGTGGATGGACAAAAATGTGGGTAGGTTTTTCCTGTTCCTCTAGAAATAATTTTATATGGGATTTAATGACAAGAATATGTTTATATGATCAGTGTCACCTGAACCCCATGATTGCAGGATGTGTTTGAGGATTGCTCAGTAAATTGATGTACAAAGGCGTATTTGAACTGTGAATGGATTGACACCATTACAGATGAAACAACAGGAAATAAGGGGTCCTTACCTTGTACACATAGGTACCCATATGTCTAATTAAAGTCCCTGCTTAAGTTTCCACTGCTTTTGGATCCTTAAATTGTTGTAGACTTACTCCAAAAGAGGCAGTCTTAAGAAGAAACAATTATTGTAATTACAGTATCCTGTTGTGTTTACTGTTCAGTGGCTTTGTTAATTTGTTTTCGTGCACATCTCTGGTTTCCTCAATTACTTGAGATTAAACTAGAGATTTTTACTCAACCTCGCTTAGTTTCGATAAGACATGAAGCCTGACTACATGTGTGTCCGATTAGATAAAGTGCTCACAGAACTGATCACATTATATAAACCTTTACTTTCAGCTCCTAATGCTCGCAATAACACATACTTCACACAACCAAACACCTATCAAGATGACTGGCATGTTCATGGTGTAATTATGTGTGATGAGATATAATGTCTATAGAAGAACTAATCTGATCACAGAGAACTGTATATAGGTTAGGGTGCATTACTGATATGAATGCACCCACGTCTAAATCCAAATCCTCGTGGGGAGGGGGGTGGTGGTGGGCTTGTGTGTACACGTGGTTTATTCAAATATTTGTTAAATTTTAAAGCTTTTCTCCTCAGTTAGAATGATGGATTTCTAGTTTTAAAGAGATTTGTGAGACAACAGAAAACTTGACACCTTTTTATTTATTTTTTTTATATATTTTTAGTGCATATTCTATAAACTGCCAATTTTGCTTTTTTGTTGCTTTGTCTCTTCTGCTTTGCTTTTTTCCGACTGTTGTGTTGTCCTTGATATTAATTATCTTCCCGGGTTGCAACTAATTATTACAGTCAATATTCAATTTGACGTCATCAAATTGCTTTTGTCTGACCAATAGTTCAAAAAAGGCAGCAAATCCTAACATTTTGCTTGAAATGAAAAGTCTGGTATGTATAGTATAAAATGTGTTGTTTGTAGATTGTTGACCCTTTTGTTTAGCAGGGTATCTCAAAAAACATGGAATTTGGGGGATTAGATTTATTTATAAGATTTTGCTTAGATCAGGCTCTTGGATGATCTAAGTGATGCATATTGATTTTAGTCCCAAATAGAGACAGATACTATTTATGAACTATCTGTTTGCAGAGTAAAGAAATCCAATAATTAAAGAAAGTGATTCTTGCCAGAAGAATCTCTTGCCACTGAGATAATATTGCTGCTGCGTCTGCCAAATGAGTGAAATGAGTAAATGCTGCTGGTCCCGTTAGAAATGTTCGAACATTAGAACTCAACTGAACTCCCATTCAACATCACATCTCTAAACATCTAAAAAAAACCAAACATCTGAATACAGGCTCCCCTCTCTTCTCTGCTGAGTGTGATCACGTTGCTGAAATCGAACAGGGAATCAGCAGTCACAATGGTCACTTTTCACTCCATCCAAGTCGCCATGGAACGCAATTAAATCCCTTCCTTTTAAACCACCTCTTACCTAAAGTGTGTGCTCAAAATTACATCATCTAAAATGTGCACTTGCATCATGGGAGGGCCTCCACCATTGGTCTACCACCCTCACCATCACTTCCTCTCCTCCTGCCCCTTCTTCTCACCCTTTGCCACTTTGTGCTGATTGAGTAGAAAAAGCAATCTGTCAGATGTAATCTGGTGTGACGCCACTAATCCCAAAGCTACAAATCATAGGTCCGGGCCCCTTGCTTCACACAGACCCCTGCGACTCCCTGCTGGCAACTTCACAACTGCCTCAGGTAAGGCTCGGCCTCCTCTCAATGATGTCCTACTTCACGCTCTTTTCTTTCACAGATTTTGTACAGCTCTTAAACTCTGCAGCTCTTCTGGGTCCCTCTGTAGTTCAGCTGTACATTGATGTTCTCTTATGAAGTGGCATGAAATACAAAATTTGGATATTTGGCCTTGGGCTCCCAAACAAAATTTTCTTCTTGTATTTTGACATATTTGAATCTAATTAAGTGAAGACATTCATATCTTGCTCAATAGGTGCATCATGGGACTAATACCACTGGCAAGGTTCAGAGCTGCATTCCCACTGTGACCAACAATCCTAAAAATGCAAGTGCTCATGGTGTTGCAGCTCTCGATTGAAGGGTATATATTATATTAGAATACAAAGATATCCGTCAATATGATGCAGGGGTCTTTAGAAATATGATATAGAGACAGTATAGCAGGTGGAACATATTTTTGTCTCTTTAAACCTCTGCAAGTTTAAGTTAAATCAGTTAATTTAATTTTGGTCTATAAAATTCTAGTTTATTGTAATAAAAATATTGAAATATGTCAATGACAATTTCTTAAAGCCAAAAGTTGTGTCCTCAAATTGCTTGTTTTGTTTGACCAATTGCCTAAAAACCAAAGCTATTCAGTTTACTGTCACATATCCAGACAAGTGAGAGGCTAGAGCTAAGTTGTGTTTTGTATTTTTACTTGATAATTGGTTATCAAAATAAAACCAAACTTAGAGAAAAAGAAGTTTTAAATACTTTAAATTTACTTTTGGGAGATTTAAGGGAACATTCTGATTCAAGTTGTTATACACTGATTTTACCAATAACACATACTGAATTTCTGAACATGTATGATTATACAGAATTAAACAACATGAGTTTAAGCCTTTATAACATATGTGAGCTTGTAGATTATGAAACCAAACAACTGTCGCCTTAAATCTCTGAACAAATCATCCAGGAATGGGCAAGTGCTAAATATAGCCGGATCAAGGTACCCTGTGATAACAGAGAGGGTGGGATGAAGGGGGATTACTGTGGAATACAGTGTGTCAATTGTTTTTTTTTTTTGTTTTTTTTTACCGAGTCTCATGTGAGACTCATGTCAAATTCCCTTTTGTTTTCTTCCAGAAAGTACGAAGCTGATACAAAGAGCAGAAGACATGGCTGTGGTTGTAAGTACTTGCATTCACTTAAAACTGTGATGGTCTGATTTGCCCAAAGAGAAAAAATCAATGCTGATATTTTATATGGATTTCTGAGCTATAATAAGGGCGATGAAGGGGTAAAGGCCTGTGATTAATACTCACCTCACACACAAGCCTATTGTTACAGATGCTGTCAACAGCTACAGTAGTCTTAGCTGCTAATCTCTGATCCCTGCTTCAAGTCTACTAGTAGTCCTTATCATGTATTTACAGGGTTTACTGGACTCATGTGAGGGGGATTAATCACACACTGAGGTCTATTGATTATGCTCCTGCAAAACTGGTGGACAAGCATTTTGTCATACATGGATTAGACATTAGCACAACCAAGTCTTGTGGGAGAATTACATTGACATAGAAAGGCATTTAGCTGTTATCCAAAGCAAATACAAAGACGCTCTATAACACAAGATAACGCATTACAAGCTGAGCCAATGGTATGACATCGTATAGGCTAAACTTCCTGTCTCCTAAGTGCGCGTGGTCGCCTCTCCCGTCCATCTTATTTGGAAGCGTTGTGAACGCTGTGTGGATGAATGAAAGCATTTTGGGTTGTGCATGCGTGATATTATTGGTAAAAAATATACTTTAAGATAATTTAATGAGCTGTGTGTTGCTGAGACTGGTGTCAAACAAGTTTATTTAAGCTCAGAGTTGGTAAGATATGTGGCTTGTGAAAAAGGGTCGAATTTTAACTTCGGTAACTGTAGGGCGACAGTCGGTCATAATCAGTGCTCACTTCACTTCTCCCATTGGAGTGAGTAGACTGAGGAGGATCCACCGCTAGTCTCCTAAAGGTTGTGGTGTGCAGGTGTTTTCTATCAGCCATCAAAACACCTGCTGTGCAATCATTAATTGGCCTGTGTTGCAGCAGACATTTTGACCAGCCATTGCAGGAAAGGCACAGGCGTAACTTATAACATTAAGAATGGATCTATTTCATTTAAGTGTGCCACTAGACCAATGCCAGTGAGAGAGCATCCACAATACCAGGGCCCTGGATCTAGCAGAACTAAATGGAATGCATCCATTATTAATGATATTAATAACATCTGTGCTTTTCCTGTCGTGATAAATGCTGAAAGGTTTAAACCCAATAGAGAACAAAGACAATTATCTGCAATATGTGAATTAGTGCTGCTTTATTCTTCACTTTAATTATCTGTTAGTATAATAAAACCGACATAGTTGGAGACCTAACAACCATTTCTACTTTACTACTTACTATGAATTATTTATAGTTGCAATATGTAGGGTTGGGTATCAAGCATCAGTACTTTTTTGGTATCAAGTTATGTTGGAATCAAATGTCAAAGGTCAGATTTGTGGTCTGATCAATTCATTAATCTGATAATTTTGCCAATCTTAAAAACTTTGGCTTCTTTTGTTGAATAAAAAAGTTTGCTGGTCCTAGTATGACCACCCCTGCCTTTTCAGAGCGGAACTTACCGTATGGTGTCGGAGGAGGAGCAGGCTCTCAGGTCCAAGCTGGAACGTCTCACCGTCAAGGATCACGGGCCAGTGTTTGGACCCTGCGCCAGCCTGCCAGACCACACTAAGCAGAAGGTAGCTAGACATTTCTAACATTACCAAGTCAGAAAAATCAAGACACAAAACATAGTTATGTTTAAGAGTTAAATCATAATATTACTGTATTTTATTAATGATGTTACTACATGTGACTATAGGATAAATACAGGCATGAAGTTCATGATCTTATTCTTTCTAAGAGAGGGGCGATTTTATCATTCCCTATCAGTAGACACAGGCAGCAAGTGCTTGGCTATGCTCATATAACCCACCTGCATTGCTATAGCACAACAAAATAAATGTTCCCCAAAAGAATGCACTAAAACATGGCAAAGACAACAGCAGACTCGGAGGGTAGAAGGCTGCCTAGGCAGTCTAGCTAACCAAGTTACATCTCACATCAGCTGCAGCTCCCACCATGGAAAGCAAGGATAACACACTAAGTTAGCAGGCAAATTTGGTTAGGGACGAACTTGAGATGTTCACATAGAAAATGCTAACATGAAAGCAAAGTTGGAATGACAGATTGATTGTCATACAGTAGTCCTATATATTAGTAGTAGTAGTCCTATATATTCTTACAATCCATCATTCACTGGCAACATTGATAAACATAACTTTTCATTTATTTAAACTGTTTAATCCAAAGCTATTCAGACTGTAAGGTAACGGTTTGGTCTCGCTCCCCCTACAGGCCAAGGATGAGCTGAATGAGACAGATGAGAAGCGGGCAGAGGCAGTGAAAGAGCTGCGGGCAACGATTAAGGAGAAGGCGGATGGAGGTGATGAAATAGCTAAGGGGGTGCAGGAAACGTTTGGGGAGAAACCGGACAGTTTGTTGGTCCGCTTCATCCGTGCCAGGAAGTATGATGTGCCCAGAGCCTTCGAGCTTATGAAGGGTAACTCCTAATTACATATTCTACATAATAGAAAGCAATAATGAACATGCTAATGCGATCCAATAGCTAATTTTGATTTTTGAGACATATGTTTTTGCTTTGACAAAATATGTCAAATTTTACAGCTTATCATTTTCATGCTAAAACTGTGCTGTGAGCTAGTGTTTCCACCACACATTTGAAATTGTCAGTGAAAAAAGCCTTTGTAACAGGATTTTGATCTCCATGGGACACCTAAACTCTCCACTGAGTTCCATAGAAGGACCTCTATCATTTTGGCAATGAATGACATAACCAGTCATTTGCAGCCTGGTGTGACCCTGAAATCTGTTCTTGTGTTCCCACCAAGGTTACGTGCGTTTCAGGAAGAATTACCCTGAGCTGTTTGAGAATCTGACCCCAGAGGCTGTACGCAGCACCATCGAGGCCGGCTACCCCGGCATCCTGCACAGCAGGGACAAATATGGCCGTGTGGTTCTGCTCTTCAACATTGAGAACTGGGACTACGAGGAGATCACCTTTGATGAGGTAAGTGAGTGGTTCTGGGTGACCACATATCCCACAGTGCACCTAAAAAAGCATATTTCTGAACTAATTGTTCATTTAAATGGGTAAAGGAGTTCTGATGTTGCCATAATTGTTTTGTCACATCACCCCATTTTGCTCCAACATTAACAGACGACAAAACATGTTATTACAAATAAGCAAAATTTAAATCAATAAACGTGTGTGTTCAGATCTTGCGTGCCTACTGTGTGATTCTGGAGAAGCTGTTGGAGAACGAGGAGACTCAGATCAATGGTTTCTGCATCATTGAGAACTTCAAGGGCTTCACTATGCAGCAGGCATCAGGAATTAAACCCACTGAGCTCAAGAAGATGGTGGACATGTTGCAGGTGGGAAAATCTAAACTCAGTTTTAGACTGGTCTGTTACTACTGGTGGATTAAAGGGTGGGAGAGATGGATATTCTAGATGTGAACAGTCATTGAGGAAAACATTTAATATTACTTTAACTGTACAAGAAAGAGCTGTTGAGCGTTCAAATGTTTAACTGATCCTTGATGTAAAAAATATTTTGCAGCTGCAAAGTAAAGCAGCAGAGAAATATTTAAGGAAAGTCTCAGTACCAATTTACCTTTTTTCCCCCCGCCAGGATTCATTCCCTGCCCGTTTCAAAGCTGTGCACTTCATCCACCAGCCCTGGTACTTCACCACCACCTACAATGTGGTCAAACCACTCATGAAGAGCAAGCTGCTAGAGAGAGTGAGTTAGACAAACATGATTCAATAATAACGATGATGGCCAATATACAGTATGAGATCCAATCATTAGAAGAATCAGTCCAAACTGAGAGAACACCTCCTGCGCTAATAATTATTTAATAAATTTTATATAAAGTTACAGATTCAAAGTGACATCACATGAAGCTCCCTGGCATTGGAACTATTTTTTCCGATTTCAGGTTGTGAAATAAAATTGTACCAGCAGTACATAGTTAGTGTTAATTCTTATTGGTAAAGTTTGCTGCATGTCTGGGACTGGTTTCCTCTGATTTGCAAAGCTGACTGTTGGCTTCTGACTCAAATAATACTCAAATACCCATAAAACCCCCAAATGCCACTTGATGTCATGTTCAAGCAATTGATGTTCATCTGTTTTTTCTGACAATATTTTTTAAAGACTTCCCACAACAGGGTATTATAGATAAACACACAAATTACATTTCCAGTTATTTAAATATTGGTTTGTCGGTTGCTGAAAATACCAACAACTGATAAAAGCCTCTAACAACTGCTGTCCTTGCTTTAGGTGTTCGTCCACGGAGACGAGCTGGATAACTACTACAAGGAGTTTGACGCTGACATCCTTCCCTCTGAGTTTGATGGAAAAGGTTCCAAGTATGACGGCAAGGCCACGGCAGCCAAGCTGTTTGACTAAACGTCCTCCATCCCTTTGCCAACCAGGCGAAGAGGCATTATATTACAAACCCCACAGATGGAGGAGACTCATAGCCAAATCTAGCAGTGTGGTTTTAGGAAAAAAAGTTATGAATGAAAGTTCATGTTCCACCAGAGGTGGTGACAAAAAAAAAGTCCAAGTCCAAGAATGAGGGAGTCTCATAACCAGTCAATGAGACCACTCTACAGTTTTCTGTAAAAGCCATTTGGTTGACACCTTACAGTTTCTAATGTTTAGCATTGATGACCAAAGAAAGGTCTATAGCCATTATAGGAATAGAGGCAGTTTGCATATTTTCAAGTTTTAAACCATTAATTATGACCGCATACTTCCAGACAAGCACTGACTTCACACCAGTATAGTATGAAAATCAACCTCCTTAGTCTTAAGACTGGTTTGAAATAGGGAATTTGACATGATGAACATTTAGGTGCCTTTATTTTTTTGCCATATTTTGAAGCTTGGTTGTTGGTGTTGTCAAAGAATCTCCGATATTCAAGATTTTAATGTTTGCAGGCAAACAGCAATCCTTTCATTACACAAAAAGACCAAATTCACTAATATTTTCAATGTCCATAACATCCAAGAGCTTACTGAAAGTCCCCAAACAATGAAACATTTTCAAAGCAGTACATGCTCACAACAGTTTTACCGGAACTGATCAAAAAATAACGGTGACCAAATGTCGGTGGTGGATTACCTATGTTAAGGAGATTTAAAGGCTTTGCAAGTTGATTTTCATGCCAAACTCAAATTAATTGAAGGCAGTGGCTGTCTGGGGGACGTTAATGGACAAAAAATGCAAAAGAAACTGTATGATACTTCAGTCCATTCAGATCCAGTCTTCTAATGTAATTTCATGAATGAAAATGTGATTATATATTTATTCTAAATATACAGGCTGTAAAGCCAAATTAGTGTTTACCGCTTGGCTTTGAACAGGAGATTTTCTCATGATCATCTCTGTTAAATCGTGCTTTGTTTGGACCATTGTTAACCCACACAGCTTCATTTGACACAGGCAGGCCCCAGCTTTCTCAGTCTCCACCCTCTGCCCCCGCCCCTGTCTCTCCTTGATGTACAAGGCTGATATTCCAACAAGTGCCTGTCTCTTGTGTGTTTTTTAGATTATTATTCAATATGAATATTATGACCTATTACCCATTGTGCTACCTGGTGCACCAATAAGAATGTCAATCAATGTACAATAAACTGTATATAAATATATGTTGTGTTCTTTGCATCAATTTTCAAATCTAAACAAGACCAAGTCAACAGCTGTGTTAGCAGCCCTGTAAGGCTGAACTTTGGCACAGTTGAGCTAAATGCTAACATGCTGATGTTAAGCAGGTATTAATTTTTACCATATTTACCCTTTCGATTGTTTGGTCAAAAAATATTTCTAAAATTAAAGTAAGTATTAAAATTAAAAGTATTTTTAAAATGAAAATTTTGACCTGATGATGGCACTGGATGACAAGTTAAGGGATAATCAAAGTTTGTGAAATTTACTGTGAGGGGAACATGAATGACCTTATGAAAAGACAGGGGAACTCCACAGACAGAAGTTTTCATAATCTGGG
Source organism: Lepomis gibbosus (assembly GCA_029875015.1). NCBI lineage: Eukaryota > Metazoa > Chordata > Actinopteri > Centrarchiformes > Centrarchidae > Lepomis > Lepomis gibbosus. The sequence continues at coordinate 22,460 of JAPMOB010229535.1, read as the reverse complement.
TTTAGCTGTTTCAAAGTGGTGGACTGACAGTGTCATGTCGATAGCATGACTAGAAAAGGAAAACCTAAAATAGGTTAAAATAAACAGACAAAACAATATATGCAAAAAAATATTTATTAGTCAGTTAGTTCAAATATGACTAAAAAGGTCATGGCTGTGCACAGCATCAGAACAAAACACATTACGATTAGATTATGTTACACCCATATGCTGATACACATTACAGAAACAACAGGAACTGTAAAGACAGTAAAGTGCAGGCAAAATAGTCCATAAAGACTAGCACATAAAGACACAGTAGTGGTGCTGTTGCAGGCTGTATACAGCTTTTAAAGGCCAGAGAATTAAAGTTGTGTTAAATCAGATGGTTGAAATGTTGATTAATACGATAGGCACAAACTTGGGTGGAGCCTACTGCATTTACAGAGTCTGACAAGATCTTATAGGAAACTGTGACTCAAACATTCCCACAAAAAGGCACTTCTCAAAATAGAAATAAAAATGGCCCAGCATAAACCACAGGGAAAAAAATGATTTCTGCACCTCTTATTTTGTCAAGATTTGAAACTATAATCAGTACATTTCTCATGGAAATATACTGTTTGTATCATGAGATGAGACACAGCAGAGCTAAGTTTTGTGTGGTAGTTTTCATATGTCACTGTCGTTACTTCTCGGTTCACTGTATTTGTTGTCTGCCACATAAAACAAATAATACAAACTCCACCCATCCAGTACACTATGTAGCAATAAGCTGCTTAAAATAAAACCCAAAACCTTGGTCAGTTGTGAAACCTATCTATTAGTCCTAGTAATGTCTGATATGAGACCTCCATTGTTTCTGAGGCAAAGCTATGTGCCTTTTTTTGGGTCACACGAGGCCAAATTGCAGCAGAATCATTAAAAAACACAAAGTAGAGCTACTTTTTACTGAAAAGTGAAGAGTGCTTTGGTTTATTTTTGGTAAGTGCATAAACTGAGAGTGCACAACAGGATTTCTTATGAATAATCTTACTGTGTGTGTCCCATTTGCACTCTCTTCTCTTCTTTCTTTTAAAAATGATTGTAAACACAGTTTGACCCAGCTCTGTCCTGAACAACCCTTCAGTCATAGTATACTTTTTTCAGTACCTTGTGTCCTGGATTGTACAATCCTAAAAAGGACATTCTGTGGTAATAACCAGAGTTAACAGCAGCATTTAGGAAATTAAACTGCCCGAGCATCCTCATGCTATGTTAGTGGAGGAATCACAGTATTAACTGCTGTTACGTGCTGGTTTTAAGGCACTGTGGAGCAACTCATGGAATGGGACAAGATGACCTGGACCAGTACAACATGTGACGTACAATGTTAACCCTAGTTTGTATAAAGTGCCCATTTTTCCATTTAACAACACAGAAAGGAGTATTAGAAAAACATCATTAACTCAAAGATAACCATTTGTCCGTCTGTGGTTTTATAACTCTTCAACCGATTTAAAAACCTTCCACTCTGATTCCTTTACTTTAAAAGATCAGCAGCAACAATCCATGCTGATGGTCCAACACACTTTTTAAACACAAAGTGAAAAACTGAAGCATCTATTATATATCTATTAGGAAATTATTATTTTGAGCCTCAACAACAAATGACCACTGTAAACCATAAATCAAGTCGGCTGCTTATCAGAGGTAGCTCAATGATTCGTGAGAAGCCACCAACCAAATCTCTTGCTTCACATTTATATTAAAGGCACTTAAATCTGGTTGGGAACTTCTGAAAATGAAGAAGCAGCAGCTGCCAAAAACCAGCAGAGCAATACAGTGGAAGAGGGAAGAGAATTTACCATGGAGTCATATTACATTTTACGCTATTGTCTTATGTGAATTTCAGTTTACTTGGTGTACCCGTTTCCATGTTGACTGTCTTTTCTAATCTGTTTAGTTACTTCCTACATTTCCCAGAATTACATACTAAACTGTAAGGCCATTACTACTGGATTAGAGCACATACAGAAGGCTGAATATGTGCCTGTGGGTTTTTAAAGTTTTGGTCAACATTTTTGTCTCCAGACATCTGTGTTTGTTACCCACTGAGTGTTACCCCTCTGCTCTGCATGCAGAGTGCATTTCCTGGTGGCCGCTCCTCTGACAGGCCAGCTGGTTCTTCTCCCAGTGGCAGATAGCATCGGTGTAACTGACTATGAACTTGTCCATCCAAGTAAGGGGCAGAGGGAACAGCACTGCTCCCTCAAAGAAGCCCAGGTGGCCTCCATGTTGAGTCAGGGCAAACATCACATTGGGCATCTTTTCTACAGACAGAAGTGGAGGTAAAATGATTGACTGTCTTTTTTAAATATTATTCAGCTGTATTTACTACTAAAGTATGGCTAACACCATATTTTGTGCCAACCTATTCATCCTTCCACACAGCTGTTGACACATGGTTGAAGATTCTGAGTAAAGTTTTGGTTCACCAACTCTGTCAGCCTCTAGACAAACACGATATTGACCTTTGTGCACAGTATGGCAGAAACACTGGCACAAAACTGAAGAAACCTTTTGGATGAAGTCAAGAATCTAAAGCAAGTCCAGTCGCCCTTGACTTAGCCCCCCCAGATATGCTATTACTTCATACAGTTGATATGGCAAACTTGTTAGCACACAGTGCACATGTGAAAGATTACAGAGCAAAATTATCATTCATTTGTCGTATTTCTGGCCACCTGATGAATGTACGTCCAATATTCTCTCTCCTTTCAGCTCTGTTTTGCTCTCCACAATCTCCTGAGGGATTATCTGGCTCTTGAACTGCTTAATGCTTTGCTATGTTCACCAGCAAGTCACTAACTGTGTCTGACTGCTGTTTGGAGCTGAGCAGATCATTTCCTTTCTATGTGAGATTTATACGATAGTGTAATAATTAAAATTTATCAAAACGTGAGATGTTGACACAGTTCAGACTTAATTACAACTGAGGAACTGTTAGTAATGAAGAGGAAAAATTTAAATAAAGAACAGTTTTCAGTGCATTTGTTTCTTTGAAGTAGAAGACAAGTTTAGATTTTCACTTGTCAATGTTTAAGTCATTACACACACTGATTTATACACACAGGTGCCAGTGCATGTGATCTACTGAGGCAAGGCCAGGCAGCAGGCTGAGCACACACACACCAACACACACCCCTCTATATATATAATCCAACAGCCCAGACGGATCACATGGCCCTGAAAAATTCAACAAGACTGTCTGTGCTGGGCGGTGTTGAGCAGATAGCTTTAACACTTAAGACTCTGGCTCCAGTATCAAGCTCCAGTGGAAGGACAACAGGTTAATTGGCTCTGCACTAGTCTGAGAATATCACTGTGAGGACAATGTTTTACTTGTCGTTCTCTAGGAAACACGTAAAACAAACAAAATATGAGCCGTTACAACAACAATTTAGTTAACATTCCACACTTTTCTGCATTATTAGATATGTAGAGGAGGGGATTACCTATCATACTGACATCTGACATTGGGAATGATTATGTTTGCTCATAATTAGATGTACATTATTGTTTTATTATATGTTGTTTTAAGGAGTGACCTATTATCTGATTGTTCCACTAAAACAGTTTTAAAAGTTATTTTACATTCTTTGTCTCTTAATCACAAGATTCTACCAAACATGTATGTTTTATCTGTGCTTAGAGGGAATTACAATGTAGGTTTCGCTAAGATGACTTAGCGAGAAGGATTAGCCTAATTAATTTTTTAAAAATGTATCAAACAGAGTCAGTTTTCTTTCCACTGCAGCCACTAATACTGATAAATGTACAGCGTGTACCTATGGCAGGCCTACTTATATTCCATTTGGATAAAATACATGAAATATTTGTAGATATTGCTGATGTCACTCTACATCATGACCAGTGTGATATATTATAGCTAACACTACCATCACATAAAATCCCAAATCCTTCTAATAATCTACCATTGTTGAATGAATTTTGCCTATTAACACAAACCTGCAAGTGTGCGTGGAATAGCCAGTAGTGACTGATGAATTAGTGGGTCATCTGAGGAGTTTACCAGGAGGAGAGGCACAGTGACCTGGAAATTAAATAAAAGTTTGTTTCTGAATGACTTTGTAAGGCCTGGTTACACACTGCTTCTGTATAGAGCAGCAGCAGTAGTAATAGTAATATTACAAGTAGAATATTTTTAATAGTGGGTTAGTCAGTGTAGTACGGTACATGTGAAGGAAATTGTACTATTGTTTCATTTGTTTTCTGATAAACAGAAAATTCATCAAATTCAGTGTCCCATATTGGAATTTTCCAAGATAAGGTAAATGTTATCAAGCACACTGGCAAGTGGACAAGGCGATGTAGGTTCACAGCACTTGGTGTAAAAACATTTTTACAGTGAAACAGAAACAGTTTGTGGTAATGAAAAGGACAAAAATGTTGTGGCTATATGTCATAAATCAGGACAAATGCAGGAGAATTGTGACCCCAGGAGGAAACTGGGAGAGAGCAATGAAAATTGGGGTCGGCTGGCAAATATGCTGTGGGAAGTAAGAAGATAGTGGGCTTTTAGAGAAGAGGGCCTTGAAGAAACTATTTAAGGCTGAACAGCTTGCTTCAGACAGAGGATGAACAAATGGGAGGCATAAAGGACCAGTATAAGATAAATAAACAAAGATTTTTTTAAACTATGAATCAGGCAAAGCTACTCTGATGTAGTGCTAGAATAAAAATATAGAGCTGGAAAATAGCAGAAGAGGTCCCCTTTAAGTGAGGAGCTAGAGCTGGAAGGAAATTAGCTTGTTCTGATATCAAAGCTGAAGACTGACTCAAAATGACAATTTGTGGTTTTAGGGGAGTTGTTAGGTTGTTAGGCAACCAGCAGAAACACTGCACAGAAACTTGATTGTCAAAAAACAGTCACACACCATGTAGCTTCCTCTTAAACCAACTTCCTTTTCTTTTAAATAAACAAGAAACAATAAGTTACCAGTGAGCATTAGCTACACTAACTGCCTCCCAGTCCTGTCTCAATGCAAAGACATGAGAGTGGTAGCCGTTTTCCCATCTAACTCCAAGAAAGAAAGCAAATAAGAATGTCAAACTGCTCCTGTAACTTTAACCAGTTATCTGACCTGGTTAAGAATCAGGATGTCAAAGGTGTAGTTACAGTACAGTAACATTAATAAGAGAAGCAAGAGTCATATTGGGCTTAGCAGTTAGTCCTGATAGTTGTAATAGTAGTATCTAATAAAAAGTATTCAGCAGAGGTAAAACAGTAGTAGTACACACTCACGTTGTCGATGTAATGCACACAGCTCTCCTTCTCATAGTACTCCTTCAAGGAACTGTAGCCATGAAATTTTCTGCAGTACAAATCGTGTGATAACATCAGTGACAGAGATAAGAGCTATAGACTCTGGAGCAGCTATTAGCCGCTGAATCAAAATCTAAATCCACCCAAACTTCACCTCATGATGCTGTCATCAATCTGCATCAGAGACGTGGCTGCACACAGTCTGTTTATGTCTGCTTCACCAATGTTGCTCAAGTTCATGCCAAGCAAAGTGCTCCTGTTGAACAGTACAATAAAGGTATGTTGACAAATCAGGGCAGGAAGTGAAGTCTTTGTTTACTTGACAAACCCTAAAACCTGTCTGACAATGTCAAAGACTTTTTCTAATGCATGCAGTCAAGCAAATATTGCCTCCTATGGATCTTGGCGTTTCCACTAACTTTCTTGCTGCAGAAATCCACTGCAACAATTAATATTGATAAAAAACTCAATATATCTTATCTTGTTGCTTTCTGACAATCACATCAGAATAAAGCAATGTTGCAGTTTATGTACGATGAATGATGAATGTGTTCAAGTCATGAACTTGAACACATCTGTAACTGCAGAAACTGTGTCTGTAATTCTCCACCTGTGTGACAGGATAATCTTCTTCATGTTATCTGCCAACACAAAGTTGTAGAACCTTCGGCACTGATCCCACTGAAGGAATGTTTCCTGGGCCCTACACAGACATTGGAAAAAGAAAAAAACACCCGGCCACTTTTAAGACACTGTAGCATCAAAACAAAGCTTCAAGGCTTTCAAAGCTTGTTTAGGATAAAATAAGATATGTATTCACAAGGGTCTGACTTAAGTTCTGTTTGAGAACTGGAGCTGGAAGTGCAGCACCACCCCGGTGTCCTAATCTATGTATTTTTATTCATATCCACTTCTGGTTCTGTTCATTTGTTAATCCTTGATTCTACCAACCTGAGGGCGCTGTAACCCTGACAGACGGTGACACAGCAGAGTACTCGGTCCTGGTTGGATTTGTTCTCACCCAGGAACTTACAGACGATGTTTCCCCCCAGACTGAAGCCCACAACCACCAGCATTGTCTCGGGAAAAGCTTGTTTGATGTAGCCCACCATGGCCGCAAACTCCCAGGTACAACCTGAAAAAAGAGAGACACTTTTACAACTGTGCAGTAGTGATAAATAGTAAGTATAACATTAGATAAGATGGTTAAATCATTTTATTAAATTATGCTTTTATTTTAAGTCTCTGATACTGCCGTCCCATTGCAGTGAAGATCTTCTAGACTTCCCCTATTCATTCTCTCTTACAGAACTTAGCTTTTCTCAGTGTGTTGCTATGTTGCAACTTTGACTGCACTTCCACAGGACCGAAAACGTACGTCCCATTTTGTTTTGCTTTGCTTCGCCTCCCCCATGTTGGGTCTCAGGAATAAAATTTGATTAGCCAAAATGCTCCAACTTCACATGACGGCACATTATCAAAGCTCTTGTTTTTGTGCAATTAATCAGCATCAGTTTAATGAACCAATATCAAAAATCCAATGAAGTGAATTTCCCCACTATGGATTAGGCAACAGCGTGCGATCATGAATGTGTGTTATTCCCTTGTTACCATAGGTGAACATGCGCGGTGAGGTGAGCTCTATGTTGGGCAGGGCTCCCAGGTGGTTGAGGACGGCACAGCGGTAACCCTGCTGCTGGGAGTAATCTACAAAGGTCCGAATGTAGTTCTTCTCGCTGTGGTTACCGATGCCAGGGCAGATTACCATGGTAATGTCATCTGACATACACACAGACAGACAAATTACAAAAGATCGACCACATGCACAAACATACAAACTGGAGTCATGTGGGGTGTAAACATGGATGTCACGAGTGTGTGTGTTTGTGTGTTGATTTAATTGGCTGAAATGCATGCCATTTTTGCTCTTGGGAGGTCATTAGTGATTTTCAAGCATACTGTAGCATGAGCCGCTTGTACTCACAATCCAAACAAGCGCATAACATTCAGCAGAGACAGGCAAAATCATCTCAACAAGACAATAACTATTGAAGCCTTCATTAAAAATAAACTTTAAAAGTATGACCGACAGTAGTAAATCCATAGCTAACTGCTTTAACAGATATACTAGTATATGCTTCTCACCGCCAGTGCTGTGATCACCAAGTGCTTCAAATAGGTCAAAGGTCGACGTGGCCCCATCCTGCATTGTGAGGAATTTGCGGACTCCGCATGGCGTTGGAGTGTTGACACGTCCCATCTTGCCATACAGGACCGTCTGGAGATGACCACTCTTTCCCCACAGCAAGGGAGGAATGTATCTGGAAAGAAGGATCCATGTTACATAACACAGCCATAACATCTAGCCTGAAGATGTTTCAGGACAGTCTTAACAAAGATTATGACACTACGGACAAGCACAGACAAATCTCCAGGCACTGCCAGTCATTTAACTGACCAGCCCAGCCAGCTTTGTTGTATTTGATCTCTGAGCTAGAGACGATTGCTTCTTTGTGGTTGACATTTTTATATTCCCAAACCCCTTATTCCCATGTACTTGTTAATGTAGTATTACTTTACAAGCGATCAAGTTCACAGGTACTCCATGAGCAAGTCAAAGTACGGCTCATTCGTGTTCAAATAAAAGGTTTGTTTGGTATAAAGAGAAATAACTGGGCATTAACCTTAGCTTTAGCATTAAAGAGGGACTCCATCAATTTAACACATCAAAGTCTGTTTGTGATTCCGTTTGAGTCAGCGTTTGTTGGGACACTGGGACAATTTTGAAAATGAAAAATATCTGTAGGTGTGGAGAAAGAAGTGAGCTCACCAGACCTGTGTGGCCTGCTCATCTCTGCTTGAGTTTAGCAACTCAAGGCTACTTTAGCCGCTACTAGCATAACACACCAAAATCCCCAGTCAGCGGACAAGTTGGGTTGTGGGTAAAGCGATTTTGATGAGGACAAAGAATGTGTGGAATTAAAAAGAGGATATCTCTCTCTCAGAGGTCCTGCTGCATCATTCTTGATTGGAGTACAACAGTGTTATAGGAGTGCAAAGCTACATTGGTGGAATACATGACCACTTTTCAATTAACCTGTAGCTTTTAGAAAGTTGCAGTCAAGTTTTAAATGACAGCACTGGTGGAACTCAACTCAGCTTCTAAACTCTCTGTATACATAATTTTCTGTTTTTGTTAAACTGTTTTGTTTTAACTTTATGCAATTGTTCTGCTCTTTCTCCTCACTGTGGGTAAAAATTGCTCTGCTGTATCTCCAGCTAAACATAGAATGAAAATGAAATGAAATCCAAGTTGAGTCACAAGTCCTCAGTATTTAAATTTGAATTCCTGTCCATCTCTCTGAGGTCACATCAAAGTCACCAAGATCATGTCTGAGTCATTAAAGTCCACATTCTCAGTTACTCAGATGTCAGATGTTCTATTACTTATTTTCACAGCAGTCTTTAAAAAAGCCATGTAATTGAATCTCACTGTTTGTGGTCTTCTTCCATCACAATCTCAGTCCCACACACTGTGAGTTATCCCCTTTGGTTGTAAGGAAGACGTCTATTTGTAGGATTATATTGTTAACTAACCAAATGATCAGGTACAAATTAAGAAAATGGCAAAAAGATGTGATAGCTGTATCAATGATCAAGATGCAAATTACCAATGCAGAAGTCATCCAAAGTGGGACTACATAATAATCACTCACTCTTTGGTCAGCATCGGGCAGGATTTGAGCAAGTAGCGGCTGAGTGGTGTATCCTGGTAGGTGATCTCTGGTGCTGCCGTGGGACTCTTCAGATTCAGACATCGGACAATGACATAGAGGACAGTTGCCACTGCTGCCAGCTTCATGCCATCAAACATGGCGGGCAGCTCTGTGCCAATGGTGTGCATGTCACTATCCTCGAGGGGGGTCATTGTGGACACAGGAGAGGACCTACACACAACATGTTAGGAAGACATTTAACTTATTTAGAGCTTACAGCTGGTTGCATGTTATTTAGACAGTATTTTGAATTAATGTTAGAATTATCAAAGTTACTAAGACTGGAAAATAATAAAAACAGACCATTAGTGTATATCCGTTTCCCCTTGATTTTTCTTAAACATTAGATAAATATCATATATCATCCAGCCAGATCTGTAATCTACTGCTGCCATTTTGTAGATTAGTACCTAAAAAATCCATATAAAACAGTCTGCAAAACTGTGCGTACTTCTTTTATATCTAAATTTTTATTCATTTATGACAGTCAACTACTGTAACTACACGGGCAAAACAAAGGAAGCAACCTGCTCTACACATTAGCCTTCTCTTAAATCTCTTAAAGTTCTTTAGGGCGTTACCAGCCGCTACCAACCAGGAGCAAAGGTCTTCTGAATTCACAAATCAGTAGGATGAGGAATCACACCTTATCTTAAACACACTGATGTTTAGGGCTCCGCCTTCACCAGCATTTGTGCTGTAATTCCTCTCTTGAGAGCTGCCAGCCCTGTAAACATGACTCTACTCTGATGTCAGTAGGAAGTTTTATGTTGTTGGATGTTAGTTTGAAGACTGTCAGAGTCTCTGATCCTGCATCCAGACCTGCAATGCCTGGCAAAAATGTATATTTATATTGGCTCTCACTAAATGTCAGGTATTGGGTGCTTCACTCAAAAGTACTGATATTGACCATAGGAAACTCTATCTAACATTTATCAATTCTTTATAGACCCTTGTCAGAGATGCCCTCTATTGACTTTGAACAGTTCCAACCCACCTTGTTGTCTGATTTTGGAGAAAATACAGTGGTTGTGGTCCCTCCTTTTCTGAACACAACGTCTGATGGCGCTCACTCAGTGCTGGAAACACACACAGTTAAGCCAGCCTGTACCAACTTACTGGATTTAGTGACTCAAGAAAAACATAAAGAAACAAAAGGCTACATCAACAAAAACCTGAAAAACTACCGTGTCAGTTGTACTACAATGCATTCATAATGCATGAAGGACAAAACCGGAACAACAAAAACAAGAACAAGTTAGAATATAAAAACAGCTAGCTGTGTTTCGCGTTAGCTTAAATAAGAGCAAGTCACAACAAGTGTCCCTGGTCTCAGTTCCTTGCTCTCTTGTTTTGTCACTCAGGTAAAAGTATTTCTTAAAGGGAGTAGAGGTGAAGGTAAAGGCTTAAGCAAACACTACGCGACATAACAAAAAGTAACGTTACATCATTAAAAAGTAAAGAGAGAACATTTCCGGTCTTACCATCGTGCTTTTTGGAATCTGTGCTGGTTCTGGTCGGATCCACCCGGAGTTGAGCTCCGTCTCAGTTTGGACACCGTCTGTTTACAACAGAGGAGCTGACTGACCAGCAGGGAATGCGGGATGCATTCAAGTGCTCTTACAAAGCTCAGATATTTGGACATACATGTTGTAAAATAACTAACAATAAAAAACAGCTCATTCTTTACATGACTTTAGCGCTTACATGTTAGCCACATGCACACGTAAATTATCATAGCTTCTGTATAAATTTAATCCCCCTGTTCTGAGTCATTGCCTTTTTTTAATTTCTGGTACCAGTCTCCGAATAGCGGATATTTGTAAAATCCCATTGCACAGGAAGCTAGCATAACAAACAGCGGTGTAGCTTACTTCCTACTTCAGGGAACCTAACAGTAGTTAAATTTACATTAACGGTAATGCAGTGGTCATTGGGCAGATCGGTCACGACCGCCTCCTGTAAGACCATTGTAGGCTAACATTTTGTAACGACACACAGACGTCACACAAAATAGGCCAACATTTAGAGAGAAAATATTGGCATACACTCCCACAATGCTCTAATACCCGAGATTTAGGTTATTAGAGCTGGTTGTGTTCACATTAACTTACTATTATTTCTGCCACAAACAGCTTCATGTACATATAAATATAGTAAGATAGTTAACGTTATATCGTATACCACCAGTGAATTAGAGGTTGGTCCTTTAATAGGAAGTAAAGTACAATGAGGTTTTTAATTCTTGTAAACAGATATTAGTGATTAATGTCACTTCAGTTTCCATTGATCTGTCGAGAGACCCTCTGTCATTAAGAACTTTAACCACTGGAGGGCGCCATTCACTAAAATAAGTCCAGAGTAAGTGGTATCAACTTAGTTGTAATTCATAGTGACCTGATCATGTTTTTAATATATTCTTTACTGATAATTGTGTAGTATCATTCAAAAACTGATTATAAATGTATTCTAATATTATAGATATAATATATTTATTAAAATATTAGTCTTGTTTGTTTATGTCACAGTTTGCTCCTCAGGCCCTCTCGTCAGCCATACTTTCTCATCTCCAGACCTCTGCATTGCTCTCTGTCCATGTCTTTAGCCATTGCTCACTTCTCTCCAGACCTGCTGTCCTCATGCTGTCCACCAGATGCCCTCAGGGCTTTTTCTTCTTTCCCCATCACCTGAATGCCTCACCCATCTACACACATGTTCCCACTTGTCTCATCAGCCCTGCAGATACTTAACCAGCTCATTCCCACATACTCTGCCAGTTAATCTTGTTTCCTTGTTACTTTTTGATTTTATATTCTAGCTTTATTATCTGGACCTGTATCTGTTTCCCTGTACCTTCTTGTACCTTGACTTTAGTCATCCTGCTGCTTTCTTTGTATTGGAGTCCTTTCCTTGTTGCCTAGTTTTAACAGTTTATGACATAGTTACACTGTATTTATGTGAGAATATGACATTATAAAGACATATTTTTACAGATTGGGAACATACAGACACATCACATTGTTTCATAGCAATTTTCCACATTTAGCAAACCACTAATATATTTCAAATTAGTGAAAATGTGTGAAGAATCACACAATTAAACAACTGTAATGAAGTGAAAATAATGGAGAAGGTGGTTGGGTTGCATTGGCTTCTTAAATATTTTAATTAATTGAACGTAGTTCAATGAGATTTGAGTGCAGCTTCCCTCAATGTACAGTCAGTAGGGATAAAAAGAAATAAGATAAGATTGAAAGACACACGGGTAAAATAAATAATCGACAGAAATTCACATAAAGCGTTAAAAACTGGAATAAGCAAGAGTAAAGAATATTTCACAGTCCACTTATCAAAACAAATATTGCACAGTTAATATAATATATAATAATAGACTCTAAAAATGTTGCACAAATTCCAGTGACCATCATAGCACTCAACCATGATTCTGAGTTGTACTGTTCATTGTTTTTGACAGTTCAGTTCTTTTATGGCTTTTGGAAAGAAACTATTCAAAAATCTGGTGGCGCAAGTCTTAATGGACCTATAGTGTCTCCAAGAGGGCAACAGAGTAAACAGGTGGCTTGCCTGGGTGGGATGAGTCCTGGATGATGTTTGTGGCCTGGGATCTATATATGCCAGTGAGAGAGGGTAGTTGTGTGTTGGTGATGTTCTGAGTTGATCTAATAACTCTCTGTAGTGCCTTTTTGTCAGCCTCAGTGCAGCTGGTGAACTACACCAGAAAGTTGTGAGAGAGGATGCTTTTAACAGAACCCCTGTAAAAGGAAATCAGCAGCTTCTGAGCTGGTGTAAAAAGACCCCGTCCTGTCTGACTGTGGATGGAAAGTCACAAAAATAAGTCAACATTTTAATTACTAAACGATTCATTAAGAAAACACTTGGCAGATTAATGGACAGTAAAGAAACACTCCTTCAATGCAGTGCTAGAGGAAGAGTGGCTAAACCTTTAGTTAGGAATATATTATCACAGGTCTGAAAGTAGATTTTAAGTGAATAGTACGAGTAAGGGTGAGTAAACAGCTGACTTCTGACTCACAGGCACTTTCTGTGCAATAACCCAGTAACTCTGTCTCTAATCAGCCACCTGTTTACTGGTTACCACTTTTTTTGTTTATCATTCTATTATCACTCTATTTCAGTGCTGTTCATACTCTTCATATTGTTATATTGTCATATTGTATATACTGTATACCAAATCCACTTACCTCAAGTACATATTACCTGCGCATAATTCTTATTTATTCCAGTATCCTTTGCACTATGCTCCATCGCACTGTGTACGTGTGTACTTTGCACCTTTACACTCTTCATTGCACTATTGTCTAAATCTGTCTGTATTGTTTTTGTTCTATTCATAGTGTGCATATGTTGTGTTCTCTATATTGTAACCTGTCTCATTTTATTTTATTTTATTTTATCTTATTTTATAATTGTATGTGTACACATAGCTGGCAAATAAAGCTGATTCTGATTCTTAATTCTTCATGGCATACTTTCAACAAGGTTTTGGAAACATTCATCAGAGACTCTGGTCCATATTGACACGATATTATAACGCAGTTGCTGCAGATTTGTCTGCTGCACTTCAACGATGCGAATCTCTCATTCCACCACATGCCAAAGGTGCTCTATTGGATTGAGATCTGGTGACTGTGGAGGACATTGAATTACAAGGAAGTGATTGTCACGTTCAAGAAACCAGTTCGAGATGATTTGAGCTTTGTGACATGGTGCATTATCCTGCTGGAAGTAGCCATCAGAAGATGGGTACACTGTGGTCATAAAGCGATGGACATGGTCAGCAACAATACTCAGGTAGGCCGTAGTGTTTCAACTCATGCTCACTTGGTACTAAGGGGCTCAAAGTGTGCCAAGAAAATATATCCCACAACATTACACCACCACCAGCAGCAGCAGCCTGAACGTGCTTTCATGATGTTTACGTCAAATTCTGACCCTAACATCTGAATGTAGGGTCAGTCTCTGAAACCCTATGTGAAAATCCCAGTAACTCAGTAGTTTGATGAGTCACTTAAATCACCTTTCTTCAAATCGAGCATCATTCTGATGCATCATTTTGATGCTTGATTTGAACTTCAGCAAGTTGTCTTGACCCCGTCTCCAATGCCTAAATGTATTGAGTTGCTGCCACGAGATGGGTTGATTAGCTCTTTGTGTTAAGAAGAAATTGAACAGGTGTACCTGATAAAGCTGCTGTGAGTCTACATTGTTGCACCCATTTGAACTACGAACATTAAAATAGGTTTTAAGTTCAACTGTAGCTTTTTTTTCTTCCAAAGAAATACAGTCATAGGTAACTCCCCTGCTTGATCATTTTCACTTCTTTGTGCAGTATATGATGATATCATAATTTAATCCACGCTTGTGTTTCCAAAAGGCAGAAGTGAAAGGGGCTTGAGGTTCTTTTTGTGTGGGAGATGGAAGTGAAAATTCACTGATACACACCAGTTACCCATTTATGAATTCTATGACGCATTTCTTGTAGCATTCCGCTTTAGGTGTACCACATTTTCACAAGCTTTAATTTTACAGGATTATGTTTCGTTCCAAATTGAGGATTAGGATCAAACAGGCTTCTGTCACATAGAACTTCCATCTAACCATCATTAACCTCGTCCTCTGGCTCAGACTTAGTGAGGGTCAGTCATGAGAAGAAGCTTTGTCGGATAGGAGAGGAACATCAGAAGAGGCTGCCATTGTGGAGTCTCACCACATTTGACGGCTGTTTCCCGTCAACTAGCCCACAGTGCACATGACTGATCTGCTCTTATGGTTTTGTGAAGCAGTTTTTTCCCCTACTGCCTGATGAGTTTTACAGTTTAGGGATTTTGCTGACAATCTTTTCTGAGGCAAAAAAGACACCATGAGGGGTTTATATATCTTTGCTGAAGCACACTTCAACATGATGGCATTTTAGGGATAAAAGCAGTGACACTTTAGCTGCAGGATAGGAAGATCCCTTTGCATTTTGCCATCCACATCAACCTTTCACATTTTCTAAAGCATCCACTGGCATTTATTAGAGTACTTGTGGTTGTTAGTGAGTTTGGTAATACGAAATGTTTTAGGAACAGGATGAATGTCTGTCTGGGAGGCTAGGAGGTGTATAAAGATACTAACATACATACGTAGACATACACAGAGATATGGTTTTAATTCAAATGTACACAAGGATTAAAAGAAAAGGCAATGCATATGGCATCTACAGTAATGCTATGGTTTGTTTAATTTAGTTCCTAATTTTAAAAAAAGAGTCATGACAGGAGGTGAGAGGAGAGAGATAAAGAGACTAATCAAAAAGATTAGCAATTCAACTACCACAATCTGGGTCCGTCATGCACCCTGAGGGTCTGTGATGCAGTTCCCTTATTTGCTTTGTTGGTTCCCAGCTGGACTCAAACTTTGTATGTTGCAGTTCGTGGTCAGCACCTCTAGGACACAAATTCACCACTTTTTTATTTATTTTTGATTGTTTGGATGAGAATACTGTTTATGACGTTTTACAATGCATGTTATTTAACTACAGCATATAGTGAATGCTGAACACCCAAAATGGTGGAAGCGGATTTGCTGAAAATAGCACCTCTTGTAATTCAAATGAGCTTAAAGCTGCTAAAAGGAGACCTTCCAGAATATTAGTAATCTTTCAATAAGGGGAACCAATTAATTAAAAGTCTAATTTTAACTACCTCTAACTTTTTATTTTACATAACACATAAACAGAAGAAGTGTATACTGCTACTGTAGCTTTAAATTTCCACTCATTACATTCATAATGCATGAAGGACAAAACTGGAACAACAAAAATTAGAACAGGTTAGAATAAAAACAGAATCAGCCAACTGTGTTTCGCAGAGCTTTAATAAGAGCAAGTCCCAACAAGTGTCACTTCCATAATGCATTAGAAGCTTATGCTGTTATAATACTGCTGCTTTAAGTTTCCCAGCATATCCTTAGTTTGCATTGACTGAAAATGCCTCAAATAACATGTGCTTGTATTTGCATGTAGTATAAAGGATCCCAGATATATTTGACCTCCTAAAGAGAAATATGCACTTTTAGCTCTTCTTTATTTCTATGTTCCTCAGCTCGCCAAGTAGAGAGTTGAGGTCACAGAATCCTTCACATATTACAGTATATTCACCCTCCGTTTGACCTCATCAAACTAATGAGTGTGAGTATAAGACGAACTTAGTATCTCTTCATATGGCTTTAGATTTAGCTTTGATGTGAAAAGGTCATCAGGGAGGAAGGATATTTCTCTTTTTTTGGTCCAGCATGTGAGAAGAAGGGTTAGCAGTTTCACACAGCATAGTTTTAAGACTGAACCATCATTTTCAACTGCACTTGATCTAAACGTGAATCAGAACAGAGAGAGAAACCAAGCATGGAGATGTGATGAGAACAGACTATCAAAGCACAGCAGCCTTTCTCTTCAGCTAGTCGCCAAGCGTGAGATCTCTTTAAGCTGCATTTAAATCACTTGGGCGTGTTACTAGGCTACAGAAGGGTAAATTTTACCCTGCCAATAAAAGTGGATAAAATGTGAAGTTCATTTGAAAATAGTGTTGCTGCTGTATTGTAGAATATGTCACTTTTTAAACCACTGGGACAGAAATGTAAAGATAAGAGCCAATAAGACGCTTCCAAGGCCATTAAGCAGGCTTCATATCCTCTAAAGTTGACATGTGACCGCTGTTATATTTAGTCTGTTTTTGTCTCCTAAATTTGGAGCAGGATGCAAAATTACAGCTAAACTATTTTCACCCATGCAAAAGAAATGAGGTGAAAGATAAAAAAGATTAAAAAAATTGGACGGATCGCTCTCAAACTCACATTCATTAAACACAATTTTCGCCTCACACCCACTCCCTCTGACAGCACAAAAATCAACTCTGACCCACTGCTGGATCTCGCCTCAAGAAACGCCCACAGATGAACCTTTCAGCTTTCCACAATAAAACATTGGCCTTAATCTGCATTTCAGAGGAGGAATTCATGCATAGCTCCATCATGGGAATTTCCCCAGAACTATTTAAAATATGGCAACCACAGAAGGAGACTTTATGGATTAAAGATGCATTGACGTAATCACTTACTCCCCTGTTTGTGTAAATTAGTCAGTCTTAATCAGCTGCTGAACATAATAAAGTGTGAAAAGAAGAAACTAGTTGTGGTAGGTGTTCATAAATTTACACCTTGAGAACACATTTCAGTTTATTTGCCTGCTTTTAATTTCATCTGTGGTCTTTGTAAAGGATATGCATTTTATGTGAATTCATCACATGTGAAACTCCACTTCACACACAGTAAGGTACATGTGGCAAACATAACATGGAACACGAACTGAAGAATCAGCATCAGAATCAGAAAAGCTTTTATTGCCATTTTATTGGTGGGGATGTATCCATATATCCTTGCCAAAATACTATGCTATAAAAACAATGTAAAATTATTAATATTTTATGAGTTCATCCTATGTTTTGTAAAATATTAATTTGTAAATTAAGTAACTACATCTGTCAAATAAATGTAGTGGAGTAAAAAGTACAAGATTTCCCTTTATATTTTAGTGTGTTGAAAGTGGCAAAATCTTGATATTCTCAAGACAGTACAGTTGCCCTACCTCAGATTTCTACAGTGCAACACTTGAGTAAATGTACTTGGTTAAGTAGTACTACATACACCCAGTGTTAAATTTCACCACTGGTTTCATCTGGACCTTATTAAACAAAAGTATGCCTTAAGTAAACCCATGGAAAGCAGTGAGTACATATTAAGTCAAAGTAGCAATACTGTTCTTGATAAATTATCTGTTACAAGTACAAATTCTACATTTAAGATTTCACTTGAGAAAACACAAAAGTATTGACAACAAAATAGTATTAAAGTAAAAGTACCCTACTTGTTGATCAGAAAGGTCCCTAGTTATATAATTCTATCATATTACATGCTTTCACACATAAGCAGCATTTTAATGTTACAGCTGCTGGAGGTGGAGCACGTTGTAACTACTTTATATTGCCCACTATTGGAAAGTCTATGGTCTTTATGAATCTACAGTATTGCAGAGTATCATATTTTATCAATTAATCATATGTTTTGTATGTTAAAAATACAATATTTCACTCTGAAAGTTATTTCAATACTGAAGTAAATCTAGGCCTACCTCAAAAGGGTACTTGAGTAGCCTCCAGTAGGGTTGAATGTACACCACACAGAAAATACTAAATTAGGTCACAGGTTAATGACTGTTGGAAGGAAATTATTTTTCCTCTCAGGGATTTTATATTAAAGATCGTAATCAAGACATTAAATTTAATGCAGCACATTAGCCATTAACCCTTCTTTTGTTTTTCAGTGTAATTAGCAGGACGGAGGTGGGCGGGGTTACAATTACAAGCCAGGCCGCAATTGGCTGAGAGCAGAGGCGCACGTGCTCCTGCTCTACGCCTGGTGCCTGGGAGTTTAGAGCCGCACAACAAGCGCGAGCCACAGAGTAGCAACAACATCCGAAGCGTCATTGTCCTTCCAACGGTCCAGTCGTCCCTTTAACTAACGAACTACAGCCATCCAACGACTGATAAAAACAGCAGATATGAAGGAGCAGACACGTTTTTTCCTCTGGTTACAACTTTTCACAGCTTGCCTGGTGTTTGGAGTGAACGGTAAGTTGCGTCTTTGTTCTTGTTTATACAGTTCAAAGCGCCGCCGTTAACGGACCGTTTGCTGTTTCAGTTGAGTTGAGCTGTAACTGTTAACGTTAAAGTTGCTCTCTCCGCCCGAGTCCTTTTCTCTCTCTGTATTTAATGGTACTCAGTGGAAATGTAGTTGTTCATTTGCTGGATATTTCGGTGAGTTATTTTTGTGTGTTCAGTAGTATGTGATGATTTAATCTCAGCGTGGCACAAGTGGCACCGTCAATTCATCACCAAAGTAACGTTAACGTTAACTGAGCAGTGTTGAAGTTGAAGCGATCCTCGAATAAGTGAACAGGACGTGTGGGAATGTGAGAAGTGAGACGTTGTTTGGCTCTGGAAGCTGCAAGACTAGACGGTTGAAGCTATATTCAGAGAGATTTCATAATTTAAGAAATCAAAAAATAATAATTTATAATTTCTGGCATCTGCGTGTTTTTTTTCAAAGTTGTTCAGGCTGAGACAAAAGTTCAGGCTGAGACACCCATGTCTGAATTTATAGTTACAGAAATAACACCTTAGGGCAATTTTTATGTCCAGAGTGCCCCTTTTAAGGAGCATGACACATGCAGACTGCCTATTATACTTGCTCAGTGTTAACCTTATGCCATTGGCGCTTTGTTTTGTTTGCATTTCCATGCATCAAACACATTTAGGCCGATGGACAAAGTGTAAGATGGCCTGATTCTTCTGCCTTCATTTTCTGGCCACAGACCAAGCATCACATTTCACAGAAGTGTTTCTCTTGGTGTTCTGATGTATTTTACGAATGTGAAAATGTTGTCTTTACGGCTTTTTATACATTGACAAAGGGCAGAATTCATGACTTGGGTTAGTACTGTGTCACATACACACTTTTTTATTGTCAAATGAAACATTTGGACTTTTTACTTTTTTTGTTGACAAACAGTCCAGCCTTTGACATTTCCTTCCTCCTTTTCTGTCCTTGATAGATGTATTTAAAAATGTGCATGGAAGTCAACTAAAGCGGTGGATCATATTACATAAAATATGATTAAAGTAGTCCTGACATGGGCCAAAATAATTGTATTGAACCTGAATGTAGCACTGAACTTGCTTATGAAACATTTTTACATAATTTATTTTTAGGAATGTAGCTCTTGTTAGCTTGCTATAGTTGACAAGACCATAAATATTACATTTCACTGCTGTGCACATGCTTTCCAGTTCTTGTGTTGATCCACTATGTTGACAAACACACTGCAGGCTGCAGATACAAGCATGTGATTTCATTAGGGGGGAACAACAGGAGATTTATTCAATTAGGAGATTAACGCAGGTACTTAACTTCAAACCAGATAATAGATCCAGCATTTTTGTCTAGGTCGACCAGAGTTGACGACTATCATGCAAAAACTATTCCGCTCAACTGAGATTTGCACGTCCTGTAACATCCTTATATACCTGTGCATGACAGACGGGCTGCAAAATGTTTCCTGGTGCATCACTCTTTTAAATGTTGGATATCCTTTTTTTACTTTTTTGTTTGAATTGAAGTTTAAAAAGTATGCAGCTTGAATCCCAGCATGTTTATTCCTCGATGCTCAGGGACAGGACAGCTGTGGAGAATAGGTGTGGTTGCACTGAACGTTGAGTCACTTTTCCAGATTCAGCCGCCAACACAGACAAGCCAGTGAACTTCCTCCCACAACACTGCTCACTAAGACCTTTGCACGCTGTCAGGGAGTGCGGTAGAGGGGGGACTTGTTGCTGCTGTGTAATGCAAAATGTTTACAGGGCAGAATAAGAGCTGAGGAGAGGATGTTTTTCCCCCTGTGTTTTACCTGATTAGGCTTAATTCAGCAGGTTGTAGCTCACTTGTCCTTTCTGTTTGCTGCTGAGGGGAGAGAAGTGGAAAATGGTGTTCTGTGTCAGGGCTGAGGCAATCTTTTCTCACAACAAGACCACTTAGGGCAGCGAATGAACCAGGGCTAAATATAGCCCGACGCTGGGCCAATGGCATCGCAGGAGTGTGTGTGTGTGTGTGTGTGTGTATAATTTGTGGCTGTTGGCAGGTGCATATGAACTCTTTTCATTTGAAATTGGTACAAATGTACTTGTGGGTGTAATTGCTCATATATCAGGCAGTTGTTGGACTTCACTAGGAATTTAATTTCTTACTGACATGTGATGGATGTTCCTTCTTAACAATTACACTGCATTAGTCAAATACATTGACTTTTATTTAGGGCCGTTAGATGGAGGAATTATACATTTGGTAAATTCTTCCTGCCCTTTTCTGCTGCCTACAGTATTTCTTCTAACTAATAAGGTTTCCCTCACTAAACAGGTGCCGTGGCTCAGGCTGCATTACAATATTTATTATTAACGGCATTAATAAAGAATTTTGGACTTTCTATGATGAAAAGAGCAAGATACTGGAAAACACTGAATACAACAATTTTGTTGTGGTTCAAGAGTGCTAGAATTGGGGATAAAATTAGATTAGATATTAAATATTCACCCAGTATAATCTACAATTGCACAACCCAAACAAAAGAGTGGATTAGAGCTGAAACAATTAGTTGATTTATCAATGGTTATTTGTAGTAATACTTAAACCCTGAGTTCTTGTCAGTTTGTGAATGTGTGCGAGACAGTGTGTCCCATTGTCAAATCTAGCTCTTACCATCTGCCTATTGAATCTTCCTCTAGGCTGCTGTCATCTTCAGCACTGATGACTTCATTATTACTTCCCCCAACAAATCCCACAGTACAGAGCAGGCTCTCTCTTTTTTCTTCTTCTTCCATTTGAATTTTGAATAGCCTCCTTAATCAATGTTTCATTGCAATATGGGGTATCTTCAAATTTGGGCCACTTTATTAATTTCTGTCGCCCCAGTTTCCCATCTGCCATGTTTAATATTTTACACGCTGTCATGTGAGCTTCAACAAGGAGCCAAGGACAAAATTGGCAGTACTTAAATCCAAGAACAAGAAATGTGAATAAGACAACTGACAACCCTACTGATAATTAGGTACAACCCCATTCAGTATAGATTGCTGCTGTGTTCCTATTCCAGGCTCTATTTCACTTACAGTACTTCAGATATAAGCTTGTTGTTTTGTTGGTGGTGCGTGACACGTGTGTGTATTTTTAGTGTCTGGCCCTTGTTTTTTATTTTTTGGGAGCAGCAGCAGATGGCTGCGTTGAACTCGGGTAGCACTTGCAGATTACAGAAAGCTTACCTGCAACTGGAGTCCTGCTGATCTTAATATATGAAAAGGTTATTTGGGGATGTGGGTAGTCCTGGCCATTATAAATCCACTTCCTGTTACACAGGTTCAGGTAGCCTTCCCCTTACATCTCTAGCACTCAGTAGTGCAGTTTGGCATTGGCAGGTCAGCAGACTAAATGGGCACTCTACAGGTCTCGAGCCTTCTTATTATGCTCCAGCACATCCGTGTGTGTGTGTGTGTGTGTGTGTGTATGTGTGTGAGAGAGACGCAGGCTTCACTCCTTTGCTTTCTGGAACACCGAGTTCCCACACTTGCCTGCCAGCCTATATGCCCAAGCGTACCAGTGTGTGCGTGACTGAGCAAAGCGTTTACTGTTTTCAAGCCTCAGGGCACATTAAATATGAGCACTGACGTGAACACACACACACACACACACAC
>JAPMOB010229534.1:0-15877 GCA_029875015.1 Lepomis gibbosus | reverse complement strand
CAGTTGTATGTGTGTGCATACTGTACTTTGTATGTGTATATTGTGATACTAAGACAGAGGAGAGGACTTTTTCTGGAACTAAAGCCAGTCTCGTTTTTTTAACCAACCCCATGAGGTCTAAGACCGCCATTCAATAGCAGACAGAGAGCATAGTCTGAATTCTAATTGTCAACCTTTAGAGATAAGCATCACATAAACACACACACACATACACAATTATATGGAGAGTGAGAGACAGTGAAGGGGAGAGAGAGAGAGGCTAGCTGGTTTATTCCTGGCAGGTCTAATTTCGCCGCACTGCACAACAAAACCAAACCAAACCAAAAGGTACATACTACATGTGCCTGGAAGTACAAAACATTAAGACTTTGGTTCACAAAAGAAGAAAAGGGTGTGAAATAGAGTAAAAGGAGAGGAGAAGCAACAGAAGGCACATGTGAAAACCGGGGAGACGTTAATCTGACAGATGAGTGCTCTAATGAGTGACAGCATGATGGGAACCAACACATCAGGGAATCTCACAGGTAGTATGATGTTAACGCCGGAGAGACACAGATTGAGTATGTCTTGGCACTATACAGTATATCAGCAAATTAAAGTCTTATAACCTTAATTGTCATATTCTGTCTGACAATGGTATTTTTCTAAAAATCTAGAGAGCAAGCCTTTCAGTGGGTGGGTATTGTGTTTAGAGATTTCTTTTCACACTTGCACAAATATCTGCACATTCCATAAGTTCAAGTTGATGTGCACCAGAAACAAGCAGGCAGGCCTTTTATTTAATTGATTAAAGAATGAAAATAATTTGTTGTTGTTTAAATTGAATCACATGGCCCTTAATCAATTAGCTCAACAGTAATGTGCAGTGGATGGGCTGTTTAATCTCTGGGTTTCCAGCATGTATGTACTGTAATTTACTTCACTACAAGCTAATATTTTAGCTAGCAAAGTTCATGTGGTTTATCATTTAAAAAAGTGTGGAAACTTGGAAATCACTGAACTTTGGTGGAATCATTCTCAAACTAATGAAATATGCTATTTCAAGGAAGCCATTCTAGCATTTTATAATCATAGCTAACATCCTCTACTTTGGCTTTAGAGTGGACTTCTCATACATTATTTATTCATAAACTTCATAAATATGTCACCATATTGAAAGGTAGAACGAATGCATCCAACAGCATTTTGATCTGTAGAGCCAAATAAAATGTGCTTTAAAGTGTGCTTTTCACATACCAATGAAATAGCACCATCCTGATTAAGCAAAACGCATTTGAAGACAGTTTGCAAGACAGAGGCGAAGCGTCCAACTGACTTTGAACTTTACACAACCTTTCTAAACACGCCATACTGTCGGAGCACAGGTTGAATGAAGTTCCACTTCTTTCCACCCCCACAAAGAGGTTTTTTTTTTCATGCTCCTTTGGGCGCACCACCATCCCTCCTTTTCCCATCCTCTTCAGATAACCCCATTCTAGCAAACTAATTATTACCAAAGTCTGAAGGAAGATGCGTGGGAGTGACAGAGGAAGGGCGAGAGGAAAGGGAAGGCAAGGAAAGGAAGAGAGAGATCATAGAGCCTGGTCGTTTAGTCCTCAATGCCATCCACCAGCTCCCCTGCCGAGCGCACCACAAAAAAAAAAAAAACACATCAAAAGAACAGGAGTGCACACATACATGCACACCTGCAACGCCCTAACTGCACTTAGATGATGTTCATTTGAAGTAAAAGAGCTGCATCCACTGGACTGTTCAAGGCTAGAAAATGATTCTTTAAAAGGGATGACAAGCGCCAGGCAATCAATCTTAGCAGTAACACTTCATAGATGCTGGTGCTTATGTGTACTGTTCACAGCATGGGTCTCAGAAGCACTGTACCGCCCCAGCATTGCCTCATATGCATTTACATATGTCAATAGGTTTTCCCACAACTTCAAAAACAGGACAACAAGCTGTTCCATTTTCCATTTCTCACTTTCTTGTTTCTTCACCTCACTTACCATCCAACCCAACAGGACAAAACATATTTGGAAGACCAACTGTCATGCAATCTATTTATTTTTTTCTCTGTTTCTTTCTGTCTGCCTGCCTCTCTATCTAACTGCAACACTGAACAGCTCACACATAATCAAGACACACAACAATGCTCCTATACAACCACATCTTTGGCCATTATTCTACTCACCAGCATATCCGTGGCATGAAGGTAGTGCTTGCTTGCCATATAAGCCTCCAGCCGTTGAGGCACCTGCTTAATGCTTTCAATTTCATCCAGCAGCTGGAGGACATGCTTGTGCTCGATGCCCTCGATCCACAGTTTCCTCAGCTCATCCCTTTTGCAGTGAAGAAGCATCTTGCAAGACAGGAGGTTCTCCTTCACCTGCAGGAAAGAATGTGATGGAATCCAAAATAGTAAGGCAAAGTACTTGTCCACTAGGTACATTTTAGATAAAGTAGCACCTATAAACAAAAGAGTTTTAGTTCAAGCCATTACTACAAACACTGAAAAGGTACTGTACTGATTATAAAAAGTACAAAAAGTAATTCAGTCCCTACTTCTGACTGCTTGAGACATACATGTGTCTTTACAGAATAAAGCTCAAAAAATTTTTATCAAGAGTTTTTATCAAGGTCAAGAATGTGAAATGTTAAATATCATGAGGGCTGACACACTACTGAATGCCAGAGCCAAAAAGAAAGGTTGAGGACAGCTAAATCATTAAGATTGCCCTTCTCATCCTACAACAAACGATCTGATCTGGGCCTGCTTTCATCTAAGAAATAAAACTTCAGGTGACACAAAACAATGGGTAACAGAAATAAAAATGAAATATTGCCATTGAAAATGCATGTGAACTACAGACAGGAAATAAGGGATTGTATCCTTTGGAAGCACCACTTTACTGGTGCAGGAGACATTCATATTTTTATTTTTCAGCTTTAGTACATAAGCGTGTTGAAACTACTAGCAATTTGGCCCTGCACACCTACACGGGTGTTTCCACTTCTGGCTGATTAAAATCTCTTGACTTGACTAGATTAGACCTCAGGTTGCAGAGCTATGCTGGGAGCTTGCAGACAGTAAAGCAGAGGGAAAATGGTACAAACACACAATAGAAAATAGGCCTTTTTGCAGATGACATATTAACATGTTACAGCATGAAAAGCACAGGTGTAAATAATAAATGATGGCAGCATCCCAGTCAATTCCCTGGTTGAGAATCTGAGGATTTGAAAATCTTTTAAAATATGATTTTTTAATGCTTGCACACTATTTTATTTCCAACACGTCATTATTGTTCGGTATTTTATTCCAATTTATTTTAGTATTATTTTGTTTGATTTTTATTTACCTCATTGCAGTCTGAAAAATTTTAATACCTTGTTTTGAAAAGAGCTATATAAATAAAGAATATTATTATTATCATTATTATTATCATTATTATTTTATTATTAAGCTGCTTTAGTTTCAGGCTCCTGGCTTTGCACATGCTGGCTCATTGTTACACATCATGGCTTACTCGGATACTTGAATCAGATCAGAGTCATCGTAAATGTTATAAGCAACACCCGTGCTTTTCCTACAATGAAAAGCTAAAATGTCTGCTAGGACAAAGGCCTTTGCAACGGTGAAAAGTAAAATCAGTTTCTTAAGCCCTCATTTCAAGGCAGAATTGTGCCGGCACTCCTTGTTAAAAGTTAGTTTTTACCCTGATAAGAAAAAGCACTAGGACACTGGATGTCTTTTTTGCCAAATCTCTATTTGCTTGCTCTTCGAAGGGGCCGAGAGACTGACCTCCACATTTTTAATATTTATTTTGATAGAGAAAAGTATCTCCAGGAGGATAAGGACTTTAGCTGACAATTGTGAAGTATGCAGTTTTCCTCTTAGGTTAAGAGGATTTGTTTTAATTAAGTAAACCTTTCAGTCTTAAAACCTACAAACTGAGATAAGTCACCCTTTTAATGTATGAAGTAACAAATGAAAAGTAATGTTTTTATTACACAGCTTAGAATTACTGCTTTTGAAATCCATCAATAACAATGTAAGCATGATTTCTAGTAATGGTTTTCACAATCCTCCAAATTAATTTTGTCCAGTGTCCATTTTTTTCACAATTCTCTCTTTCCTACCTGTTTGATCTTGTTGCGGGAGGTGGTAATGCGCTCAGTGATGCTCTGGTAGGTCCTGATGGCAGTGGTAAGTTCGGCATAATGCTGAACAATCAGCTCATCTAAATCCCTGTCACATGTCTCAAAGGCCTCTTCCAGGCGCCCCTTCTCTGTCTCCCTGTCCTGCACATCATCGCTGCTGGACAGAGTCCTGCATCGGAGAAGAGGGAAAGGAAAGGTACAATTCAACTCAATATCTAAATCCACATAATGAGTCTGAAAGACGCATCAATACAAATTCATTACAAACTGTGTTTTAGGCCAAGCAGGAGTAAGCACTTGAAGGCTGCATAAGGTGGAAAAATAAAAACAGGGGTATGAACATACCAATAAAGTAGTACATTTTTTTCAATAACAATATAACAAATGTTAAATAAATATTCAATAAATGATTTAATTCACTAAAATCATGCACAAATTAGAACTTAATTATTGTATTAAGATGTTTATTTTGTAGAGGAAAAGGGACTGAAAAAAGCTTTTACTTAATTTTACTCATGCATATTTGATGACAAAAGATTTTATCACAATTGTTTTGAATGTTCTACCTCAGATTTGCGAAGTGATCCACTGTTTGGCATCAAGTGTTGACAAAAAAATCAGCCTTTAAACTCAGAAGAAATAACGATGTGATTCCTATTGTTGTAATTATCGCTATTGAAAGATATGAAACTTTTTATTGCAGACTGACTTGGATTCCATCATTTACATCTACATTTTCCCAATACTGTTAGTTACACTGAGGTCACAGTGGTGGTAGTGTGTGCCTCTCATGTAATTTATGTAGCCTATATAGTTCATCTTTTATATGAAATATTATATATTTCAGAGTGAATATTACTTCCGAGCCTAGACATAAACCTCTGTATCCTTACAGACAAGGCGTTTCACAAAATATAACTGTTGCTAAGACAGCTCCATTTCCCGAAATCCAAGCTTGTTGCACTGCGTTGTGCACATTAGGCAAATTATATCGTCCAGCTAATTTTTTTTAAGTAAAAACACTGGCGTTTGTAACACGAATAATCGATGAGCTTGAAATTGGCGAGGCCACACACTGTGGCCACATGCAACATTTTCCTTCTGCTTCTTTCATATAATCAACAATACAGGAAGGATGTTGCTAACGTGTAGCTTTAGCATAGAAGCTAGCTGTCGGTCTGTTTCTGGGCGTAATTGCGAGCACACATCAAGAGCTGTCTGACGTCTTGCCAGCGCCGTTAACGTAATACAAAGGATGTAATAAACCTTACCTTATGACAGAGATAAGAAGGCCAGAAGGGTCTTTGTTTTTACTAACTGCACTCCTGTATCTCCCTGTGTCAACTGCCATTTTTCCAGCTGCGGCACCCAAACAGGAAGACGGATGCCCGACGTTACTAGAGGGAATTATGGGAGTTGTAGTATGAACATTTTTTGAAATTCTATAAAAATTGTTGCACATGTTCCCTGACTTCAACTTTTTAGTCACAGTCACAAATGTGAAACGCATGGTGTAACAACATTGATATACACTAGCCTAGGAAATTGTTTAAAATTTCTCTGTGGGGTTTCTCTATTTTAATGGAAACAGGTATTTTACACCCATGTTATAAATTTGAGAGGGTTTTACTCAGAAACTTGACTCAAAACTTAAACATGATACAATAATAAGTTTATAGGTCTATTATTTTATTATAAAATATTCTATAGACAAATCAGCCATTCAAATAATCCCATTTAAATGTTAGGTTTGTTTGAATGTATTCTTAATGGATCTCCATCAACAGGGATCTCAATAATCCGGATGATAAATTGTTTGGCACACATCCAGTGTCTTGTGCTCAATGATACTGATACTCAACGATAATGATACAGATTCTATTTGCTCTGTGGTGGGCGATGAGGACCAAGTTGGTATTTCAACGCAATGCTGATGTTTTAAGTAATTTTAAGATAACATTTGAAATCCAATCCTCTTGAAACTGATAAAAGAAAGGCTGAGCAAAGAAGGAAAGAGTGTGTCAGTGAGTAAATAGCGTCCCACGTTTAAAACATACTGCTGAATTTGGCGGGGCTCTCCTGCCCTGTATCTCTGACAATCTCTGCTGTACCAATGAGAATGGAAGAGGGCATTGATTCTGGATCAGAGGTCGATTCCCAGCAGCCTGGGCCCTGATTGATGCACTGGTGGACTGACGAGATAACATTGTGGGTGATCTTTGTGTCCCTTCCAGAAACAGAAAGAAAAGAAAAACAATCACTGTGTCACACAGGAGTCACTGTTTTTTCTTTTCAAGGTGCCCATAGCTTCCCACGTCCAAGTTTAATTTTGAAGTTCTTATCACCTCACCCTGCAGCCCATCAGTCCAACTAATCTACAGGGATTCTTTTCTCCAATAACGCCGCACCAAGGTTATTTCTTTCAGCTTGATGTGTGTTTGGACACTAAATGATTGCTTTGACTGGCTGACCTGTGTGTGGATTGAATACAAGGGCAATAAGGTCTTTTTAGGATATGCATTTATGATCTGTTAATGTATAGCTCTAAATGCAAATGCTAGATCTCAATCACTCTGTATCCTCTGGCTAATTTTCAGAAAATAAAATATAAATACTGTAGGAGTTGACTTTTAAAGCCCGCTGAATAATTGTGCAGCGATTTTACTAAAATAACACAATTTAATGTGGCTATTGAAGAAACAGCAGCTGATATGGA
Organism: Lepomis gibbosus; assembly: GCA_029875015.1. Lineage (NCBI taxonomy): Eukaryota > Metazoa > Chordata > Actinopteri > Centrarchiformes > Centrarchidae > Lepomis > Lepomis gibbosus. The sequence goes on along the minus strand of JAPMOB010229534.1, from coordinate 9,006 downwards.
TTAGAATAAGATGAGCTCTATTTGCAAAACAAGCATGCATTTAGGCATCTGCTTTCCCTTAGATATGGTTCTTGGTATCATTAAATAATCCATGTTCTTGGTTTTAGGAATCAATTTTGATATAATTCTGGGGCTCTAATTAACTGATGAGTCACTGTTAATGCATGATAATAGCTTCAATAATCATCATGAGAGAAATACCAAGGAAAGAGAAGAGTGTGGTGTAAATGACACCCCTTGGAAACCTGTAACAAAATGTCACACCTTAGTGATTAAGAAAAATACACTACTTTGCTCATCTCCATGGAAATGTGGTTACAGGAAACAGGAAAACATTGCATCTATTATATGCCTTCTGGATTTTTCACATTGACAAATTGGATCAAACAAAATGTGTCTCATATCTCCAACTTAATGCACCACCTGCATTAGAAAACAGCACAGCAAAGTTTATATTTTAGGTTTCATCCCATTCCCATTCCATACATACATAATTTGAAATGAAACAAAAATGAAATTAGGTATAGATTGATGGACATCTGAAATGGAATCAACTCAAAATAAGACATATTGCCAAACAGTAGTATCAATACATAAAGGTTAAGAGGATTAGAGAGACTGGGAGGTGGAAAGCAACAAAAAATGGCAAAAGTTAACTGACACTAAACATATTTGTATGAACTGATACAAGCAGGACAAGCAAGATGTGAAAGCAAGATGGTGATAAGTAATGATGCAAATTATCGTCACATCATCAGGCATTAACCAAACAAAGAAAAAGTAAAGACACTGTAGGACACTGACCTAGTTTTCTCTCCCCTGCAGATTATCATTGAATGACATATTACCAATAGATTAACAGCATCACCTTGCAGTGCAATTGACAGGTATCACAGTTAATCAGTTTTAACAATGATCTTGTTTACTATACTAATTCTGTCATAAACAACAAATAAAAGTGCATTGCACACTACTACTGTACTTTCTACTATACAGTCATGTCCCTCTTCAATAAGCACTGCATCTAATATAGCCTGGGGCTTTTAGAGAGCCCTCAGGGCATTACTGCACATACTAATTCTTTATTACATAATCTATTCATATAGCTCTCGTAGCGGTGAAGGATTCCCTTGCGGAAATCTGTTCATGACAATGTACCAATACTTGAACAACTGAATACCTATTATCTCAGGGAACTACAGAAAATGATAAATGAATGAGACCTCGGGATCTGCATGTATTTTACTGTGTTGTATGTTAATCTATATACATGTATTAAATACATGTATATTGGATAGTTGTCAGGGTGTGCTGAGCGCAAAGCAGGAAAGAGCCCAAACTAGACATAACTAAGGCACAGAACAAGACGAAACAAAACTCGGAAACAGAAAACATGGACCAACTGTTACACAGACCGTGGTAGGGAACAGGGACAGGACCAACCAGGAAACAGGACAACACTCAATAAGGAACAGGACAGAAATAAGGAAAATACCAACACACCACTAAACACTAGCTGACAGATGAATAATAAGATAAATAATAACCCAGACTAAATAACAGATACCGAACTGATCAATAAGCAAACACACAGTGGACTAAACTCAACAGATGACAGAACTAAAAAGTAGATACAAAACCCAAACCTCAGAATCAAGAACCAAAACCCAGACACAGAGAAACCAAAATCAAAACACAGAGAAGGCATGGCCAAAATAATATAACACAGAAAACCTCAGGACAGAAGTGTGACAATATGGAGGTATGTCCAAACCTGGCCGTTGCCTTGTCCAAACAATTACCTTCTTTGTTCTCATTGTTGGACAACCTACTTCATGTCATCTGTTGTGAAGTGAGTTCTTTTCAAATATCTTCTACCTCTCTTCCAGTTTGTTCATATGAAGTTAATATGTTTTTCTTTAGCACATACAGCACTGTCAGCCATAATGGTACGTAGGTTTATATTACAAATGTGTGCATTTAATTACTATAATAACACAAGAACAATGAATTCTTAAAAAGGTTTTGATTGATTTATGTTTGCACAGCACTGCACACAATGCTGAAAACACAAAAGTCAGCAGAAAAAAGCATGATAGAAAACTGCATTAAGTTATTGTATGTGTATAATGCATCAAGTTTAGAGGGTGATTCTTATGAACTGTCATTCATTATAATATCTCCAAGAAGCATATCAAATATCCAGCTGCAATTTTATGTCCTGCAAGGACTGTATTTATTTTTAAAATGGATATGGTATGAAGTGTATTAAAACAAAGAATGTTATAATTATACAGAAAATGTTCTCTTAACACACTTACAGTTCAATGTTTTCCATTTATTTCTAGATCAATACACATCATTAAAATGGCAGATTTATTGACTGTTTGATAAAAATACTGCTGATGATGGAGCTTAAGATGAATGTTCAGCAAGTACACTTGACCTTTCTGCATTCTGCATGATTCACAATTATTGATGAAAGTGTATTTTATAATTTTTATCAATTATTGATGAAACACATTTTATTTTTTCAAGACATCTGTTATAGAAGCTCCTTCTCTTTCCCCTTCCTCACCTGCTGTCTACTGCATCAGCATATTTACATCTGGGGTTTTGTTTTCTTAACGTTTGATCATTCCAGACCATGTTATTTACATCTACTGATCATCCTACAGTTTGCCTGTTGCTGCTGCTTAATAGTTCCCTAGAATTCCTCACCAAAAAAGAAAATTTGTCAGATCACGTTTGATCTGTCTTCTGTCTTTGACGACTTGCTGGCCTTGCCCTTTTGGATTTGTTTGTCTGTTCTGATTGGTTGCCTATAACTGAATGTAAGCTTCCTCACTACTAAGTAAAGCCATCCATCCATCCATCATCAACCGCTTATCCTGCGTACAGGGTCGCGGGGGGGCTGGAGCCTATCCCAGCTGACATCGGGCGAAAGGCGGGGTACACCCTGGACAGGTCGCCAGTCCATCGCAGGGGCACTAAGTAAAGCTTATTTTATTATATCAGTTCTGCTTCATGAGTCCACTTTGTGGCCTCATAATAATCGTACTGTCCATACCTGTGGTGCGGACTGTAGGATTTCTTTTGTATCATCTATCTACTGAGAGCAGAAGGCAGATTTAGATAATGAATAGCAATACTTAAGATGGAAAATGAAAATCAATATTTGTTGTTCACACACTAATTCTCAGGATTAGATGTTCTGCTATACAAATAACAAAAAACACGCACTGGGAGAAATGGCAATAAAGTGTCTGACTGTTTGAGAAATGTCTGAAACAAAGTGAGGAAAGACAAGGAAGATGAGCAGAGATAGAACCCCTTCAAAAGTGGTTTAGACACAATATCAGTATGATGAATGGAAAATACTGGTGAGAGCTCAGCAGACAAATCACCAATTGATGGCAGAGAAAGACAGCAGGATATGGAAATTGCAGATGAACTTCAGAGGTAATGGTAGTGGCTTGCATGGATTGTAACAATTTTGAAGAGTCAAGTGATGCAAAAAAACAACAATTATTTAAATTTACATCAACATTTACTCATTTGGCAGATGCTTTTATCCAAAGCGGCTTACATTTGAGGAAATAATTTTAAATAATAACATATAAAATAAATAAAAGTTGTTTATTTGTCCAGAACAATGATTAGATGATACATGAAGAGGAAAGTAATAGCAGGACACAAACATTATCCGACTGCTAACCTGTTCTACAGCATGAGAGTGAGTCTCATGATGTTGGACCAGTTCTGAAAGTTCTTATTTGGAATTTGGCCATGTAAAGGGTTTCTCTATTTCCAACTCTATTCCCTGTCCTATTGCAGCTCAATTTCCATTTCAGGAGCTATCTCTGTTTTCCATGATGGGTTTGGCAACTCATTCTGCATATTCAGAATCAATCAGATGTTATTGTCCCATCAGTAGGACTGCATATTTTACCCATCTTATTCTCCTCTTCACCCTGTCTTTCCATCTCTCATATTTTTGCTAGTTTTGCTCCTTTCATTTTCTTTTTTGTCAGTTCAGATAAAAAAAGAAGACCAGTGTTTGTGAGTTGAGATCAAACACTAACTTTATAATTTATCACATTTTCCCCCTGTCTTCTGACAGCTCAAAACTGCTTAAATAATGAGTACAGAAACTGTCAGGTACTAAACTGAATAGCCACACTGAATGCATAGTCAGATTTTTGCCTGATGTAAGTCATAATATAGTAATTTTCTTCATTGAGGCAAAATCCTTATACAGCTGTGTTAAATGGTGATGCATTTTAAATTATGTAGCCTTTTTCTGAATGAAAAAATAGCTTTTTGTTTATATGTTTATATTCAAGAAGTTGAAAACTATGGTAAGTCTTAACCCAAATCAGAAGTCCTGCAGAAGACAACAGGTAATCCTATTCTTACTAACTTAGAGCAAAATTGCACTGGTTTAACATAATGGACATAGCTAACATGCGATTTGTCATGTAAAATATTTTATTTTGAAAAAACATTAGCAGTCCTGTTCATAATATTTTGTTATTTTTGTGCATGGCAATACCTTTTATATACAGTCTATGGGCAATACACGTGTTGGGGTGGCGATGGCACTATGCCTCAGTGGGGGATAGACCTGCGTCCCAGAGCAAGATACTTAACCCCTAGTTGCTCAAGAGGAGTGCGACCTCTGACATATACAGCAATTGTAAGTCGCTTTGGATAAAAGCGTCAGCTAAATGAATAAATGTAAATGTAAATGTGTTCATTCAAAGTACATGTCTTATCACAATTTTACTGTAGCATTCTTCAGAGTAATAGAATTGGCAATGCATCTATGGGATTAAACAAGAATATCATCGTTATTTCTTTGTGGAAAGTGCTATTAAAAAGCCATACATTCAACATTTAACATGCTTAATGCCAATGTGTCATACACTTGAAATCTAAGAAAGTTAACACACGTTGTACGTCACACTCCCACTCTACTGCTTGCAAACAATAACCAATAAAAATCGCTGGTGCAAGGACAGGCGAGGCTTCTGTCCAATCGACTCGCCCGTTCTTCAAGTACGTCATGCTAAGGAAGTAAAGACGTGCCGAAGCAGTGGCGTGTGGGCCCCCGCTAGTTGGTTCTAACGCAAATAAACTGTACATAAACCAAAAGTGGATGTCAGTCTTCCATATTACATGTAGATTACTGACACTTTGACAAACTGCGGTCCAACAATGGGAGCGAACAACAGCACCCGTCGCGTGTCATTTGAGTCAGATGAGAACGAGAATATAACAGTGGTGAAGGGCATACGGGTAAGTGACAGTATTCAAACCTGCTTAGTGTTGAGTAAACAGGTGTTTCGTGGATCCTTAAAGCGATAAAGGTTAATACAACAGCGTGTTCTTAATACTATACTAACAAGAGTGCTGTAATGCCATATAACGTTAGCTAATAGCAGCTATGCTAAGTTGTTGTTGTAAGAAGACTCTTGGCAGACTTCATTCATTCTAAAAGCTACACTGTAACTCAGGTTAATCTAAAGTAGTAACGGATTAATCATGGCATAGGTAATAGCCACTGCAGTGGTAATGAAATTTAGACACAGTAAACTTTTGAATGTCCTTGCGGGAATGTTGACATTGACGTCACAAACCTCGTGGTCTATTTTCTGTCACTCAGTGTAAGAATGAAACTGACTCAAACTGGACAGGCTGTTGCATTCTTGGTTATGAATAATATTATCCTTCAGGGGGTTTTGTTTAAAGGTGGTTAACTTGGATTATTTTTTTTAAATGGAGTGACTCCCAGCTTCTGTTATCAGGTGGGAGCTAGCTGTTTTTCTATGCCAGGATCAGCTGATGTTAAATATAGATTGAAAGTCTTTAGTCGATCAGATTAGACTTTAGTTGGCATGGCTCTGTCTATTATTACTCAGTTGGCAAGCCAACCAAGCGGGGCTATGTTTTCTTTTAGTAAACAGTCTGAAACTGAAAACAAAGGGTAGTTTTCCATAGGAAGAATTTTGGGAAATACCATTTTTTGTTTGCTTACTGAGAGTTAGATTGTCACACATCTGTCTGTTAAGTATCAAGGTAAAGCCATGAGATGACTAGCTTGAGATGACTTAATTATGATAAACTATTTCTTTAAAACCATCTTTTTTTCCACTGAAATTTTTCTTTCACTCCCCTTTCCAGCTTTCTGAGAATGTCATCAACCGCATGAGGGAACCTGAAGCTCCTCCTAAACATCAACATGCTGCCACTCCACCACCTTCCCGGGCGCCTACCCTCACTCCTTCTCCTCTCCTGCAGCCAGTGCCTCCCACCTTTGACCCAATCACCTCCTTGCCTCCTCTCCCTCCACTTTTAGAATCCGTTGCACCTGCAGCTCCTCCTCCACCAGCTCCATCTGCCACAGAGACTGTGGCTGCACCTCCACAACCACCTCAAGCACCTACAGAACAGGTAGTCGGGCCAACCCTAATTGACATGGTGCTCCCATCCTCATCACCCCCAGCTGGTGCTAATGCTGTTGCTGCTCCTGCTTTTGAGCCTGTGGCAGCACCTCCTCCTCCTGCTCCTGCCTCTGTTGACCCAGTCATTTTGCCTAAATCTCCCCCTCCTCCTGCTCCCATTGCTCCCCTGATTCCTTCTCCCTGCACTGCTCCGGCGCTGGAAGCGATCACTTCGCTTGCTTCTCCTCCCCTTGTAATTGAACCATCTCCTCCTCCCATAAATCAGTCTATTGCTTCCTCTCCACCAGTTACTGAACCCATTGCTTCTTCACCACCTCCTCCTGCTGTCAAGATTGAACCCATCATTGCTCCCCTTCTTCCTGAATCAGAACCCCTCTCTTCCTCTCCTGTTTTTGAGCCTGTCACAACCATGCCATCACCCCTGCGTCCTTCAGCTTCTGCTGAGCCATTTGCTGCCCCTCCCCTACCTGTTACTGCTCCTTGTGAACCAGTTGCACCTCCTCCTCAGCCCCCAGTGAAGCCAGTATCTTCTGCTCCTGTCCCCAAGCCAGTGGTAGTGCCCGAGTTGAGTTCGGTCCCACCACCTCCTGCTGCACCACCCGGTGAGTTTTATCCCAGTATACTTAAAATCAGTATTTGTAATACATTTCACAAACAAATGGAGACGGATGTCAGGTGGTCAACGGTAGCTTAACCAATGTCAAGGCATAGACAAGCTTACCAAGATCCCTCTTCTGTATGTAAAATGGATGGACTAGTTGTGTTAGGATATACTCAAATGATTTTTGGGTGCACAACTGAGGATGTGTCGTATTGGAGGCACCAGGCGGTCATTCCCCAATTCAGCCCCACCCAAGAGGATATCTCCAACAACAGCGCTTGCTGAATATCAAGGGATTGTAACATCTAGTTCTAGTAAATATAGTAATGCAGTTTGAGACCAGAAACATTTCCAACTTGTAATTGCCACCTAGTTTTTACTGGGTTTTACGCAGTTGTGATTTTTGACCTAGAAGATGGCTGGACAAACTTCTAACAAGAGACAGGAGTGAATCCTCTTTTATTAAAAACTAAATAAATGAATTGTTCTTCGTAATGGCAAATTTTAAACTAAAATGTATGGGGTGCTTCTTCAGTAGCATGGCTAATTAAAAGGCAAAGGTTATGAGGGAATGAACTGTATGAGGATTCCAGCTACATTCAATTTTAATTATGTTTATTGTGTGGGTGTTTACTTTGAGCCACCTTAAGCTCTTTGTCTCTAACTTTTCTTGCAATTTGTAATTAGTCTTCATTTTAAAAATGGGCCTCACAATAGCTGTGGTCATATTATGATTCATTGCCATTCCCTAACTGTTAATGAAATGATTAATTATTTCTTGTAATAATGTTAATAAATTGATGCTGTAATTAGTGGCCCTCCATTCTGCCCTTGTCACTGTAGAGCTTAAGCTGTCATGATAACCCTTCTTTTTCCAGCAGTTTGTGAGATCACTTAAAAATAGTGAGGCTAAAACTTTTTTATATTTTTTTATCTTATCTTTATTAATTGTTAATTTCCCTTTCACTAAAGCAGCTATAATCAATATTTTTATTTTAATAAGGGATCATATGACCACTCATATGTGAAAGGGAGAACCAACAGAGAACTATCACCTGAGTCTGCAGCTCCTCTCGGCTTTACAGGGCATCCTTCAGATGCTTTTGTTTTAGCTCACTCACACAGTTCTCATCAGCGACAGTTTTGGCCACAGCAGACAGCTGTTTTCAGCAAAGACAACTCTAAAAACCCATTGCACATTACCTGTCCAGCACCAGACTGTTGACATAACATAGTGAGCATTTAAGAGCTAGATATTTCCCTCAAGGTTTGTTGGAGACTAAAAACTGACCTGTGAATATTGACCTTTGCCAGGTTCAGACTAGATAATAGCCCGACCCAACACATGTAGGGCGGCAGGAACAAAACTGTCTTTAAAAAAAAAAGTTGATAGTTTTATCCTGTGTAGTGTTTCATAGTGGACGACAACTGATGACATATCTGGGATACCTCATGACATTCTGACAAACTGAGTAGATGCCCTTAGTCTGCCCCTAGCACCTCTTTCCCCATTGCATCATGCTGGTCATGAAAGAAAGCAAGCTATGATTGGTTGCTGACCAACGTCTTATTATGGAAACAACATGGAAGCTACTGAGAAGATTTCTTATTTTATTGCTCGGAGCGTTTAAACAACACATTGAAAGCTGTTTCTAATATGTGAGCAAAAATGTATATCCAATATGCAAAAAAAAGCATTTTTAACATTAACCCAACATTTACTTTCACTGTGTTTCTGCATAATAAGATGTCAACTCGGCAAGTTGTGTACCAAAACCTTTGCAGACTTTCTGAGTTGTTCTGAGTTAAAGTTAATGTGAATTTTCCCAGTTGGGAGCTAATTATTCACATTATTTCGACACCTGGGGCCGTATTACAGAAACTTCCTAACCGGCAGATCCTATCCTAACTGCTCGGTAACCATGGTTATAAGGGTTA
>JAPMOB010229533.1:0-38591 GCA_029875015.1 Lepomis gibbosus | reverse complement strand
AAATAAGCTGCTTAACGTAGGTTATCAAGGTAACCATTATGCTTGGCTTCGATGCTGGACAGGACAAGAGGGGGAAAAAAACAAAGGGAAAAAAATGTCCGCGACCGCGAGTTTCAGGATATAGTAATTTTCTACATCGCACGGACTACAAGCCGCGATGTATTGAGTATATTCGATATATCGCCCAGCCCTAGCTCCCATTTCTTTTTGCCAGGAAACAAGTTAGTCACCTCCTCCACAGGTAAATCATCCATGAAGAAAACCAAATGAAACCCATGTCAAGCAGCATAGAACTAAGGGGGGATGCTGCCTACATTGCCCCTACACGTGTCCCCTTAGTGTCCTATATGATCAGAATTATGAGTATAATTCACAGCAAAATCACAACTAGGCTAAGGCCAGGTGATTTGGTGGTTACCTAGCAACAATAAAAGCACTGATTATAAATTGTAGATTTTTAACAAGAAACTGATCAGGGCTCAACACATTTTCCCCAGTCTTAGTTAATTATGTCATGGAAGAAGCTGACAATCTGAGACATTAAAAAAAAGTGAGAAATAGGGAGATTTTAACCCTTTTGATTTTTTTCAGGTTTATATAAAGAGACAAGTGGCTCAAGACAGCACTTCCTTGCAGTACCTGATTGTTAGGAATGCATCTGTGCATTTCTGATTTCTTCGCTGTTTCTTTGTCATTCCTTAGTGGCAAGAGAGCAATACACTTCATAGCAACAGGAGGGCTAACTAGCACCATGAGTAACCTTAGCACAGGTAGAATGGCTGTCTCTACCTTGTAATCCTCTCACATTTCACAGCACTAGTGGTCAAATATATGCAAGGACGTCCTGCGTTTTTTTAAATTTGAATTCAAAAAGCGTAATGATTAGTCCTCACTGCCATCATGCTGCCCAATCTCAGGCACTGACTGACACAAACAATGAGCCTGACTGGATCACAGCGGAGACCTCCAGGTAATTATCGTCTGTCTACTTGTGAGCCACACACCCGTCCAACGCTCACAGGGAAGCTTTCCAAGTCAATGGGAGGGTAGGGTACTGACATAAAGGAAATGAACAATGCCTTCCAGGCCTGGAGAGGAAAAATGGTTGTGGTGCATAATGGTAACCCCCATCTCAATGCAATGCACAATTGTGGCACTAAGGCGAAGAACCTTACCCAGGCAGCTCCTAATTAACAGCCTGCAATTCTGTGGCTGCTGCTGTGATGCCATTTGTCTTCTCGGGAGTGCCAACAGGCTAGATCGTCACCCAGGTGCTAAGTATAAGCAAGATCTTTTGTTTAATCCTATCAGTTTTCAAATTAACGTTTAATTGAACATATTAATATATTTAATAGCCGTGTCAACACTACATCAGCAGATTGTACAGACAAAGCTAATAAGGGCCGTCATATATCCTGGCTATATTCAATGTCTACAGTGCCAGACAGTATTTGATTTAGCTTTACACAACACAACTTTCAATCTAATTTCCTAATTTTCATGAGCAAATGCAACGTCAAGTTAGGCTAACTAACTCTGCCAACTGTGCAACAATAAAATTAGCTGAGAAGATACCACCAACAAACACCTACAGAACCACTTACATTTGTGCGCATCTACTCATTTATAAGATTAGTAAATATTCTGTGTCGGTAACGTTAATTTAGCGACGACGTTCCCCTTCGATACGTTAGCCTAGCTAGGCTAACGTTTAGCCTCCAACCCCCATTCTGATTCTCTGAACTAGCTAGCTATCCATTCCACTCCACCCAAACCCCCTCCCCCATGACACCCACCCTGAATCGCAAAAAGATCTTAAATCTGATTTAACTCCGTACCTGGGGTCAGCCTGTGTTCGCCTCCTATAGCCGGAGGAGACATCGAGTGCGTTGGGCTGTCGACTTGGGGACGGAGGTTGCATCTTTGCGGGGACGGAGTGCTAGGAGTCCCCGGTAGTGGATTGCACCTTCTCCGCTTGGGAGACTGGGGACTGAGGAGGGCCTCAAACTCCATCGACCGCTTTAACGTAGCTCCACAAGCCATGTTAGCAAAACAAAACGGGAAAATTGATTAGAGAAAAAACGACCCGCAAAAACTGGGGTTTAACGCTCGTTGTTTGTACGTTTAACGTCCTCGAAATGTCTTGAGCCTTTCTTCCTCTCCACAACAACGGATTTTCTTCTCTGAGTAGTAAGCCAACTGCCGACCCTTCCTGCTGAATTTTTAAAACGTCACAATGGTAGATCCTACCACTGGAGGAAAGAGGGGGGTTCTCAATGTTTGAAACAAATTGTTTTCTATCTCCCAGTGATTTGAATTGCATTTTGTTGGAAATAGTTACTTTTTAAAAATGTATTACTTAATAAATAATGGAATTAATTGCGATATTGTCTTCTCTTTTGCCGTTTTTAGCGCTAAGATTTCCTGCCGACCGACCCCGTTTGTTGTGTGGATTCCTTTCCGTTGAACTCAAATTGAAGGTTCACGAGACGTCTGGTGGTGATGGTCAGGTATGTCAAGTAGCTCAAAAATGAACCTCAGATGTTAGACTTTAGTCTCCGTCAGCATATTTTATTTTTATTAAACATATATAGTATTTGTCACATTCTATTTTCGCATTGTCTTTGTAATCAAAACACAGAGGATATGACCAGATAGATACCGTTTTACAATGGGCAATTTCCATGCATAGCCGCATGGTAATAATGACCTGGATTAGTCCCTGAGGAGCCAGGGCTGGGTGATATGTCCAAAAATGTTATAACGATAAAACATTTCACATAATTTAATCTCGATAATTATCACAATATATGTCGAATCATTATTTATTTAAGGTTTAAAGGCTAATTTTTTGCTCCTGAGTGAAAATTGAAGAAACCAAATGGTTAATTATGTGGTTAAACTTTACTTTATGGTCAGAATGTGACAAACAGTGGATCACTTAACAAATCTGAGGTAGAACATTCAAAACTATTATGATAAAATCTTTTTCAACAAATATGATTAGTAAATTATTTTTCAGTCCCTTTTCATGAACAAATTAAATATTTTAATAGAAAAAAATAAGTGCTAATTCTTCTGTGATTCAAATAATTTAAACCAAGTTTTATTGACAATATATTAAACATTTATTATATTGTAATTGAAAATTATATTGCGCTAATTATCATTATAGTTTTATTTTCCAGCCCTATAAGGAGCAATGTTTTGTTAGAGAGCTTGATCATACTATACACTGTGACTGAAAAGAGGAATTGTATTGTTTTCTATGCACTGCATGGAAAATTTGTATTGTAAGTAGAGATCTGATCTAATCTTTCTATGCCCCATACCACTCCTAGTCTATCACACTCATTAGTAACCAGTCACGCATTCACTGCTGTCTATAGTTTTGAGTAATTCATTGAAACGGTCATTGTCGAGTAATGAATCTCAATATGTGCTACAGTCGCCACTACTGGATGTTCATCTGACTGTGACAGATGTTTTATGTGGAAGATGTTTCCATCCACATAAGATACACTTATAAAATGAACACTGTTGATCCCTGATTGGGGGGAAAAATATATAATACTTTCTCACTGGGATTAAAAAACTATTTTACATCAATGTACTGGTTTGTTAATGCATAAAATAAATAAATAAATAAGAAAACAACCATATGCAGTCATCACTGTTATCAATAACCTATTGAAATAACTAAATACTGTTATTCTGTGTTTGTAGCTTGTTCCTAGAGTAGCTTATATAGCTGGGGAGTATTTAGCAACATCAATTAAATAGGCATTTTAGCATATTCTCATAAAAGCAGTAAAAGACAATGAACAGTCATATTCTTGATTTTCCGCTGTGCAGGTCCATTAAATAGGACATAAACTTATATTATTCCAAGCTAGTGTATTCTTTAGTTGTTTCTTATTATTATGTGTAGGAGGTTTAAGAATAAAATCCACCCATTACCAACTTTATGATCATTTTGGAGGCTTTAATTTGAGATGTTAATGAATTCTATTGGGTTATACTGAGGGGTGTTTCTAGTGTTTAGTCTACCTTCATTTATATAAATGGGGTAGGCTACAAAATAATACAAATACCACCTCACAGTATAACGCATATTATTATGCCTCTCTAAAATAGTTTCAACAAAAATCTGAACATTCTAACATTTATGAAGTTGGAATTTATTGAAGGGCTGTTTTAGTTGACCCAATGATAATGTAAGTGTATATAACCTGTGATCTTCCTTTAATCTGTTATTTTTGGGAACAAACACCAAACTGCTGACTCGTTTTCGCACTTAATAATGAGTAAAGATGACAGACGAGTAAGATTTACTTGTGACATTTGCTTGAAAAAATAGCATGGCCAATAGTATTTTAATGTTTATGGCGGTTGAAACATATTTAGTATCCAAATACCTAAGATCAGAAATTGTCTTTGATTTTGTTTCTCTACTTTGTTACTTTACAGTATGTGCGCCTGTGAATTTAAGTAAATGTCAGAGTCTTTTTTACTGCAGCTGCCAGATGTCACTATTGCGAAGAGTGTTCTAGTCTCTGTGCTTGTTCTCTTCCTGGCATGTGCCCCATTCACTCCAGGCACACTGCTTGGAGTCATGTGGCGAATACTGTGTGAAATCCTCCTGTGCATGGGGCTTTTGTAGAGTCCTGGCATTCTGTAGCAGATAGGATAGGCAAGTCCTCTGTTCCTGCACGCTCAGGGACAAATCCTCAAACATAGACAAGCACACGAACAACAACATCCACCTTTCTACCGTGTGGTGTACCCAAAAGTTAAGTCAGCACTTCACAATGCACAGTTTGTCATAGAAGTGAGAGTGTTTAAGCACTGACATGGGAGGCAGAGACATGAAAGGTTATGTGTTGAATGGCCTGGCCACATCACATCATTTCAGTTAAAAAAGCCTAACATACACTAAACCTTTTTCCTGGCATTACCAAAAGCTTTTATAAAAGTCCTTGCGTCCTACTTGCATTTTGGAATCTTGCCATTTTAGTCACACTTACTTTATTATCAGCGCAATTTTCAACTGCTAGCAAAACCTAAGATGTAGCATGTTTCTAACATTTTATAGGCTTTCTGATCTTTGTGTATACTAGTTACTACTAACAATATTCTAGAGTCTTTACTACAATAGTCTCGCTCAAAAAGGCAAATTTAAGTATTTTCCAGCACTAATCATTTGATGAGAATAAATTTTGCTTGTAGATATTGTAGATTTGATTATTAATTTATAGTGACATCCCCAAGCACTCTGCTATTACAGACACCTCTAGATCTGTACAGCTACTCCATAATTTCAACACATTTTCATATGTTCAGCTGCTGATTGTTCACCACTTCTGAGACAGAGACAAGTCGGCTGGTTCTGGTCATGGGTATCTCATCTTCAGACAGGGCAATGCAGTTGTCTTCTGTGGAGGGTAATCCTTGGGTTGAGTCCTCTGTAGATTTTTTACACCTCCTAATTTCACACACCCTTGGTAGCAACTGCAGTAGAGCAACTCTTAGATCTCGACAACGCAGTCCATACAGCAGTGGGTTAACTGCAGAGTTAACCAGGCAGAGGGTGCTGCAAAATGCGAAGGCCCTCTGTTGGTTGTGGGTCAGGAGCACAGAAACATCAGCTAACATGATTGAGAGTGCAGGAAGCCAGCAGCCCACTAGTATGAGTAGGATTAGGCCAAAGGTACGTGCTAGCCGGATATCCATCCTCATGCGGGCCTGGCCTGTCCCTGCTGCTCCCTGGAAGCTTGTCATGCAGGACTCATGAAGGTGGGCCTTCCACAGGATGAGAGCATAAGCCCCCAAAATGAGAGCCAGAAGCACCAGGATGAAACTGGTCCAGCAGGCCAGATAGCCCTGGTTGATGTAGGGAAACAGGCGTGAGCAGGGAGGATTGAGCTCTGTGGGACACCTCCAGCCCATCAGTGGCAAAAAGGAGATGAAGATGGTAGCACTCCAGAGGATCAGCAGGCTCAGCAGTGCTCGCCGGCGGGTCAATAGTACCTTATAACTGGAAGCCTGGTGGATGCAGAGGTAACGGTCCAGAGCGGTCAGCAGTAAACTCCCCACTGAGCTACTGAAGGCCATAGTGACACCACCTAATTTAAAGAGGTAGGCGGTGGGGCCGTCACTGCGGCGAAAGAGGTGAAAGTCGAGGAAGCTCGTGGTGAAGAAGCAGCTGGCGAAGACGTCAGCCAGAGCAAGGCTGGCAATGAAAAGATATGAAGGTCGTTGCCGCAGGGTGGCTGTGGCAGCGATCACTCCTAAAACTAGAGCATTCTCCAGCAGTGTGACAGGACCTGCCAGGAAACATATGGAGCCAATGACTGTCTTCTCTGCCTTCATGAGGACCATATAGCATTCCAGATTCTCACAAGACCTGTTAACTGTGAGAAAAACACAAGTATATGTGAGGACAAATTTTTGTGTGCAATTGTACTGACACTACAACAGCCATTATAAATGCACAATAAAGTACTGCAATTGTTGGACCCGTTATCTTGTTTCAGATTCTGAAGAAGTAAGGTGACGTATTTATTTGAGGCTGTATACCTATTGGTATTGTAGAATCCATTGAATCCATAGAATCCAATTTGGCTTCTGTAGGTCCTAAAGAAGTAGGAACATCCCATTCCGCCATTTCAGTTATGTGGGCCAGTGCTAGACTGTAATTAGGAAAGAATCTGTTATTTCTTTGGATTAATACAAATAATGAACACATCTATAGCAAAAGCAAACAGCCAAATTGGAATTGTAATTCATTAGAATTTTATTAAAATGTCTACAGAGTTACTAACTCTTTTAAAGTAAAAAAAATACTGTATCTTTCACTTTCCACAGCATAAGTGTACCAGTATAGTTTCAAAGCAGATATTTGTTTGAGAAAATGTTTCTTGAAACAAACTATTCGATGTACATTTTTGTCAGAAAGAAGCAATTGTTTTCATCATAAAAATTACATTGTTGAAAAATAACAATAAAATGCAATAAGTGTACTAACATAACTGAATGAAATGTGTGGACAAAGCAAACAGGGCAGGATCCGAACATCAACAGGAAGTAGGAGATGTGATGACTTTTCTCTCTGTCAATATTGAACTTAGTGTGAACATTTGTAAGTCAAGAGTGTGTGTGTGTGTGTGTGTGTGTGTGTGTGTGTGTGTGTGTGTGTCTGTGTGTGTTCAGGCATGGTCTCCCCTCCTGGCTCCTGGTGGCTCATCAACTCTCCTACACACACCTGCAGTCCATCAGCTCATTTATACTCTGGCTCAACTCCCACTTGTCGCCAGACCATTGCATCACCGCAGTGGTGTGATTATTATTCATCTTGATTCCTGTCGCTAACTGCCTTTTCCTTGTACCTCAGGATCGTCTCTCATCTCATGCTTTCCTCCCTGCTTGTTGCCAGACTGCTGACCTCCAAGAGCTCCTGCCTGCCAACTAGAGCTTCCCTTACCTTTGCTGGCTACACAGCCTTGCCATTCTCCATTCCTCCTCTACCATCTGCTATAACCTGCCATCCTTTCACCTCAATCCTTATCCAACTATTTGCTTAAAAATCCAATGAGCCTCATGTCTGTCCTTACTATGAAGAAACATTTTAATACAATAAGTGTGATCATGATGCGTTTAGTGTGATTCCTAGGATCTTATCACTTTCAAATGTAACTATACGCTGGCTATATGATGGATTATAACTCTTGAACATGAATGTATGTTGTGAGTTTTTTTCAAAGACATTTTCTGCCTTTATTTTATTAGGACAGTGGTTAGAGAGGAAACGAGAGAGAGAGATTGGGGGCAACAAGCTACAAAGGACCCCAACTTTGAACCTTGTCAGTATCTCACTGTAACCCTCTCTGCAAGACACCCTCTGTTAGTGAAGTAATGTTAGGAACTGAGCTAGTCCAGAGAATTAATATTAATATTAATATTAAATTCTTAAATTCTTATTTCCACAGTCACTTTGGCAGTGATTTTACTCTTACATGGATTCAGTTACATAACATCAAACTCCTGGTGTTAGCCTAATATCATAACAGGATGAAGACTGCCCCCTTTTGGAATTAGAGGGGATTGTATTTTAACAAAGCAGTAAATCGAGGGTGAAGGTCACCACAGAGATAAACCATCTCCTGTAGAGTGTTTCACCTGTATGCAATCAATAGATTAAACTAAGTGTGGGAAGCTGATGTAAGAGGATTTTATTCATGTAAATAAAGTGATAAACGGGAGTGGTTATCTATAATTGCTTGGCTTAAAAATAAAGAATATTTTACAGGCAAAACCATGATATATAAATCTCAATAATCTTGAATAAATAGGTTTTTTGCAGCTGGGAAACATTAAACTACTTAAAACAAACATATTAATGGATAAAGGAAAGCATTAAGCTTAAATGATGCAATTTAAGTGATTACTTTTCACAGGAGTATAGACTGAAGAGAACGTTTTCACTCAGGTCACCATGCCCTTCATTCCATTGTTTTCCCCTCATTCTGTTTCCAGTGGCCATTATTTCTGTTTATCATTACAAATATGACACTGCCTTATGAAAACACAGAAAAAAAATATATGGACAGAAGTGGTGGTAAAGTAAATGACTTTCCAGAAAGCCCCTTATTGGCTTGAAGGACAATTTTTCTCAATTTTACTATGGACCATATGGGTGCATGCACTGTGGATATTACACCACCTCAGGCGTTCACTTTTCTCTCCCTTGTGGTGAAAAATCTTGATTGACAGAGGGATGTGTTTTCACTTCTAAGACCCATTCTTATATTCATAAAGTAATTCTTATAGAAATGATTGCTTCGCCAGGAAAGCACCTACTTATAAATAAATAAAATAACGGCACCCATTTTCTCCACATCATTGGTGATATTCACATTGAAATACAATGTGGCAATAACCTGTTGTGTCAGTGTTCCGTCCTGCCACATTGTTGCAAAATATCACAGTCCCTACTAGCATAAGTAGAACAAATGAAATGACTACTTGAAATCTCTCATTTTGTAGTAGCAGCACTGTAAAATAGGTAAAAAGTAACAGATCTAAGTTGCTGGAGAACAAGAATAGACAACATATTTTCCCTTCTACATGCAACATGTGTAAATGATATTTCACAGATACATCATCACAATGCCAGGTTAAATCCAAATTAGGAAATAATTACTTACAGTCACTGCACCACTATAATGAAATAACTTTTTAAGAGCTTACCCTTATGTTCTCTGATGTCCACGGTGCTATAGCTTTTTCTGAATGCAGAAGATCTGAAGTAGGTATTTTAAAAGCAGAGCAACCACAGCATGACCACAGAGACCTACAGACCTGACTGGTGTGCGAGTGAGGGGAGAAGATAGGAGGGTGGCTGTGATGACACAAGGGAGGGAGAGAGAGACACAGAAAGAAACAGATAGAGAGAGGAAATAACCCAAATTATATTGTTTTGAAGTGTTATACAGCAGGAGTCAATTTTATGTGTTTGATTATATGTAATAGGGGTGAAAACAATTAGATAAAACATTTTCATAGATTTGGAGAGCAACTGTAGTGATCACATACTTCTAAGTGTTGTGTCCTTCTTAAGCGATGCCTTTTCAGCCGACAGGGTCAGGATGGACTCAGGGGAGGAGAGCACTTTAAGAAGAGTGTTTGGTTGCTAGGCGTGAAAAATATGTCGATAAAAAAGGAGAACAAACACATACCACACTGCATTTACTTGGAAAATATAAATTAGGTGACCTTCCATAGTTGGATTATGCTTGGCAGTGAATTTATTACTCCAAACCTGACAGTGTTATTTTTAATGCATAAACAGCCTTGTAAATGGACCTTGGGTTAAGATTATTTTGCCACACTACTATTGTAAAGGTCAAGAATGAACTTTCTTGCTCATTGACAACCTTATTTGACATGTTTTACCTAGTCAAGGTAGCTATAGACATCCTTCCACTGAATATTCCTATTTGTGCAGCAATGGTGTTTCCTTCCACGTCTTTTGCTAATTACTTTCCACTCATCTTCATTTGGCAGACAGTATCTGGCATCATACATGAACGCACTCACCTCTTCCTTGCAGAATCACATGGTTAAAGCTATTTTTATGTAACATACTGCTTGAAGGATTACAAGAAAATCTTAATTGCTTCGGTGGAGGGAAGGACTGGCAAGATGATAAAAAGGAAGGTTTAATTACTGGCATGTTTGTTTTGCTCATTTAAAGATCGTACGTGTTCACAAAAAAGGACTGTTGTAAAATTGTTCCTCTGAAAACATTTGACTGCCTCGGTTGCTCAGTTATTTTGCTTCCATACTTTCCTCATAACCTATATATACTGAAAACGGTGTCTCTGTTTTATCAGTACATGGTAATTAATTTCAAATGTTTAAATTTTTATCTTAAATATGAAATAATGTTGAAATCCACATTTGAATACTGAGGCATGTAAGTCAGCTGATTGCAAATTCCCAAGGATTTTCATTTTTCTTCTGTAATACTTTATGGACTAATGCCCACTGAAGCCAAGGTTAGTGGATGGGTCAGGGTGTAATGCTGCCTGTAGTACAACAGGGGGCAATGCCAAGCAACCATGAACAAGATTATAATGAGTGACTCACTTTCCTGGCAGTAAAAGGCCTTATGATAGTGCTAGGTTAGATGGTTGTTCAGTCTTTTAATCTTCATTATTTTTCATAGATACAGAATTGAACTCACAAAGCAGTTCTCTCTGCAATTAAGGTCGTTTAATTTAGCGTACGTCCCCCTGGTAAAAAAAAATAAAGCACATTAGTAGTTCAATAACATTTCATTTGGGTCACAACATCACATACCTGAGGCATTCTGAAATGAATTAGCATCCTTTTTTAGCCTCTCGTTTTAGAGAAATGTATGCTAAATAAAACAGTAGCTGGGACTAATAAATATATCATATGATATGACAAGAAAATAGGCCAGAAAGAAATGTTTTGTGACATGTTCCTATTAAGACAGCATTCAAGTAAATTATGATTTTTTTAAAAAGCAACCAGGCTTGTAATGATAAAGAAATATCTGGTGCACTGGCCATATCTCCCCCTCCTCTGGCCTGATAGATCCAGCAGGCCAGAAGGCAGGAAATGTGATTAGGAGCAGACAGCACAGCTCCAATAAGATTTCTTCTCAGTCACTGTCTGGCCAGGTGCAGCACATCAGAACAGGCCACAAAATAGAATAAAGCCTAAAATGTTCAAATATCAGTTGGATTACTTCCTGTTATGCAATCCTTTTTTTTTTTTTTTTTAGAAATCACCATGGACACAAACATTAGTGCCTGCTTTGCTGTTTCAGATGGATTTGGGTAAAATCCATTAATCAAATTTCCTCTTCTCATTTCCAGATTGCCAGACCTTCAGACAGCAGTATCAGATCACTGATGTGAAAAAATGAACAGATCAAACAAAAATCTAATTACTTCAGGCTAAATGCTTTAATAATGCTTAATTATTTACTCTCTTTCTTGGAATATATAATGCATTTTTAATGTAAAATGAAAATGCAAAATCAGAATGAAAGGCTAAAATTATACATTTGGAAATTATAGCGTGGACTGAAAACTATAAATGTACACAAAATTAATAGAAAATGTATAAAATAAAATAAATCTTTTTCTGCATTTGCCATTTTTATTGTTCAAGTATCCAACTGGAAAGTAATAGACTTGATCTTCTGTTTTAGCATTTAGCAATTACCAATTACATTTTAAAAGGGTATTATGTTGACTTATATTGACTTGTACATGTCCTCAGGACTATAAGCCAAAGTAATTATTCAATTACTATTATTTAGCTTTTGAATTGTGTTTTCTGCAAGATTAAAATTAAATTGAGCAATTATTTCAAGGAAATCCATCCATCCATCCATCCATCCATCGTCAACCGCTTATCCTGCGTACAGGGTCGCGGGGGGGCTGGAGCCAATCCCAGCTGGCACAGGGCGAGAGGCGGGGTACACCCTGGACAGGTCGCCAGTCCATCGCAGTATTTCAGGGAAATTCCTTTGAAAATTAACATCTGTTTGAAAAGTCTAATTAAGTCATTGTTTGTTTTCCTATAATTAGAACAAGACTATGCAAAACTTTCCATATAACTATCCAAGGAAATTGCACCTAACTGAGAACACTAGAATCAAGTTAGAAAATACCCACCATATGTGGGACTCTAACAGTACAATATAAATCAAGAAGAAAGTCTCAAGAGTCTCAAATTCCTAGAAGAAATACCATAGACATGACATCAGTGATTCAATGGTAGCTATGTACTGCCCGACTTGAACTCAATAAGAAACATCAGTTTTCTTCTAACCCTGTATTTTACTGTTTTTATCATAGTTTTAACAAGTATTGTAAAGTGAGTGTATTGGCTTGTTTTAAAACTTCTGCATTTTGCTTTAAAGGGATTTTAGATTAGAAAAATATTTGAAGGCCAGGTACCTGAAAAACAAAATGTTGAACAAATGACCCAACAACTTTATTAGTGTGGTGTCAGACTATGAGAATAGTGATTCTCCATAGCTCCATAGGGTGGAACTGAGACATTGTGTTAAATAGGAGATTTTATTTTTTCATGTTTGAAACACCTGATAATTAACTAATACTTATGGGTTAGGTGGATAATGGCACTTGGTATGTATTTGAGTTCTTTTTGTATTTGTGAATCTGCCACAATTTGAAGCATTTTTATTGTAAAGACAGAGATGTGTGTCTTTGACTAGACTGTATATGCCTACACATTTAATTAGTGTTTACATTTTACAGAAACAGTTTGACTTATTCATAGTCACTGTATGAGTCAAATTCCTTGTACGTGTGCACATACTTCACCAATGAAGTTGATGTGGATTCTGAATGTACGTCTCTTGTAATAATGCATTTAGGCTCATTTGTGTTATGTCACTGCTGTGTGTTCTGAATGCATTTCCTGGTTTTATAAAAGGTCTTTACTTGCTGCTGAGTGGTGTGAAACTGTTTCTGCTTGTGTTCTTTCCCACTTCACTTTGTGTGGGTGTGTTTCACAACACATTTTTCACTATTCAAATTCATGTGAAACTCCACTGATGATTCACTTTCCACCGTTTACACCCAATGACTACTGTAAATAGCCTGTGCTGAGAGAGTGTGTCTGTCTGTATGCAACATATCTATGCTGTGTGGGAAATAAAATAACCTGTCAGCATTTGTACACCACTGTTATTTTGAAAATACTTTCCATTCCACTTTCCAATTGGCCTGTACATTCATTATGTCTATGAAAAGACATATGCCTACATGTTTACTATATGTCTTTACGTACAGAACATAGGAATGTTCTGTATGACCTACAGAAGCCTCTTGGTGACCTACTTTCCATACATGGCTGACTCTTGATAGCTGCAACCCCTTACAAAGGTTTACTTTAGGGAATGTCCTTCCACTGCCTTCAGCTGTGAGCACTGGCTGACACAGACTGTGTTGCGCAACTCTTTCAAAATCCAGACCCTTTAAACAAGGTATGAGGGAGAACAACGCTGACTGTGGACTTAGACATGAAGTTAATCTTTCATGCTAGTTGTTTTGTATTCTTTAGACTTGGACCTGAAGACTACCATAAAACCAACTGGAAGGGTACAATACCATCCACAACCAGTACATAGCCTACTAGGTGGAAAGTAAGAACTGCATTTTTCAAAAGCAAACAGTGTTGTAAGAAAGTGAAACTAAACACAACACCCCAGTGTAACACATGATATACAAAGACTAAATGTTAAATGGTGAAGAAGAATAAAAAAACAAGTTATAATTGAGCAATTGAATTCAGACACCTAACATCTTATTCAGGAGTTTAGTTACTACATCAGAAAAGGCCCAAAATAGTCTCAACTTTTGAATGAGCCATATCTTGTATGTCCTGGGATTTTTCTACCTGCTACAAGTTGTAGGCCTTCTAACATTATTTTATTAAGCCCACAAACATCTGCTCACCAGGATACTAAAGTCCATTGTAAACCATTTGAGGCGTTGTTGCTCTAGGTTAATTCAACAAAACAACATCAAGGGAATTTGACTTGTCCATATGCTGCTACAGATTTATGACAGTATGACATTTATATGGCACTCATTTGTTTGGTAGTAAATTAACTCTGAATTGGGCCTTTGTATCAAAGCTCACACTGGAATGTGGGACAAAGGGTAGTAGGCTAACATAATTTTACCACCATGTAAATTCATCAAATAGCATATAATATAATTTGAAAATGGAAAAATCTTGCATTCCCTTTCCTGTTCTCATTTCACTCTTCCACCAGCTGGAAAATGATAAGAGGGCTAAATGACCTGTTCCAATAAAATGGCCAAAGTTTTGTTTAAGCAAGAGGACAGATGATATGGGGGGGTAGGGCAGCTCACAGATTAGAGCTGTTGTGTCTCATTACAGCCTGTTGCAGCTGTTGGAAGCCTGCACAACATGCTTAACATACACAAACAGAAAGTGTGGAACAACATATCCGTTTTCCCGTTGCAGACAAAGCATAAAGTATGTCAATAAATCTAAACTGTGGATGTGTTTACCTTATTTGAAAGAGGGACAGTCATTACATAACACAAAACTATTGTGAGCCAACACCTTCATATGATGTTGTATGTACCATTAGAGTTACTACCTATATAATATAACTTGAAAGCGGAACGTTAATTAGCGTTTGAAAGTGTTTATTTTCTGTTATTTTCACACTTCTCTCCGGAAATACCCGAGCTCCAACAAAGGAAAGGAGAGGAGGATCAGCGATTGACGTCACCGGTCTGGCAACAGGCGTGAATGCGTCTAGCTTTGTCTTCGAGGATTGGTCGTTCAGTTTGTACTCGACACGCCATTGGTCAGATCTCTGTTAGAACGAGCTACATATCCCTGCTGTAGATTCCATTTTGTTGCAATTCAGACGGAGTCGGGAGAGAGAAGTAACGTCAAACGGCCACTTTAAGCATCACAAAAGCGTCGAGGGTAACTGGATTTGTAGGAAATATAGCTTGCTGTGCTTCCTACATAGTCCGCCGAGGGATTTTAAAGGCTAATCTCACATATTCTCGGACGAGGGGCTTCATCAACTAAGCCTAAACAAGTCGGTAAGAGAATCTGTTTAGTACCTCGTCGCCATATTGAGCTCACAGTTTCTTTGTTTTGGTTTGGTGCCAAAGTAGAGTCACCGAGATTGTAAAAGCAGTATTTATTTTTAAAAAAAGGTGGTATTATTAATCAAAACTCAAATTGATCGAGATTATGAAGGCTTTGTTTTTTTTTACATTGAAAATGTACTAAACAAAGGCACTTGATTGCATTTAAGCAAAGCCACTGGCGCACAGACAATAATGGGATAACACGTCGCAGGTTACTTATGTAACATTTTTTTATAACCGCAATCAGTTTCATATAACTAGATTTTTCACAAAATTATTGCCGTTATGTCGGTTATTGCTTTTTGCAGCGCTAGATGCAATGACGCACTCTGAAATAGCCGCCCCTTCCTGAAAGCAAACGTTAATGCTATGGCGAGAGAGGGAAGAATATAGATGTTTTTATTATGTCGTGCTTATTTTGCATTTCTAATGACTGACATTTTCTTGCCCCAAAAGGTCTTCGGCTTCTTGGAGCATCGTGCGCCGAGGTGAATGTTGAGCCCGGCTCCACGACAAAACACCGCTCTTTGGCACATGAAAACCACAGATCTTGCTGGAAACAAAATTGCAGCGAGAAGTAGACAGAGAACTACTTCGAGGACCTGGGGCCCGATTGGAGGTGAACGATTGAAGAGAGACCGCTGCTTCTTTAACTTTCTGACAACAAAGAGGTGAGCAGAAGATGTTTTGCTCTCGGTGGTGTGTGGGGGAGGGGCAGGCCTGGCTGTCTGGCGTGTCTGCACGTAGCCCTCTAGACTTGTTTTTGACGAGTGTGTTCGTGTTGTGTGGACGGATTACGCAATATCAATAGCCAATAGATACAACATATTCCAAACGAATCACAATACATATTTTATATTTTTTTTAATAAACAACTTTAGTAATGCTATATTCTCATCATGTAGGTGACACGTAGTGAAAAAGCAGTATGGGAGGTGGAGAGAGGTACAACATTCCAGTTTCCCACCCTGAGCGCCCTTTGGCCAAGAAGAACCACCAGCTTGGCCGGGCTAAGCAGAGAAGCCGTGACCAGAATGGTGCAGCAGTATCTGCAGGAGGAGTAGGGGGCCTTCACCACCACGGCCACCGCCGGAGTGACAAGGGCGCAGCCTACCACAGGTCTCCAGAGGCGCGGCAGGCCGTGTCTGCTGAGAAGAATGCTTCTGTTCGATTTGCCACCCACTATGATCAGAACTGGGAGGGTGCAGTGTCTCACCTCAACACGCTTATGGCCACACAGGGAAGTCCGAGCTACGCAGGGCCGAAGTTCAGCGAGCCACCATCGCCTAGTGTGTTGCCCAAACCCCCCAGCCACTGGGTGTCCTTCCCAATGGGCTCCTATGACAACAGGGAGATGATGGCCTTCCAGCTCAAGAGCCTCCTCAAGGTGCAGGCCTGAGAGGGATACCCACACTTCACAAAACCAATGCATGAACTGGGACTCTTTTGAGAGCACCCACCCACCAGGAACACCCCAGTGCTGTAATACTTTTAACTGTTTTTTAGACTGACCTCTTTGAGTGTTAGGAGGCATTTGCAGCAGTGTTTGCTGTGAATGTTTTCAACACCCCTTTTTTAAAAAAAAAAAACCTTGTATTTCGATACATTACAGCCTTGTAGCCTTGCTGGTCGGTGATGCTTTTAGTAGAGTCAGTTTTTGAGACTAATGACAAACTGGATAGCCTTTTGTACTTCTGTTTTGTTCTTTTTAATCATGGCTGTCAAAGCAGATGAGTGCTTCTTTTCCAAATAAGGGTTATAGTATAGGTCAGATAAGTACCCATCACTTTTACAGTCCATTTCTGTGGACAGACAAGCTTTATCATTTACATAAGTTTTATGATGATTCTTTAGAGTCACCTCTAAAGCTTCAGGTGCTAAAGCTAACACATTTGTAGCAATTTTTTGACTAGGGCCCACCTTTTTTCTTATGTATTGCATTCCTTGTTTGGGATGGAAAAAGCACTCAACTGCAATTCTGCAGGGAGAAAATCTTACTGGAGTAATAAGCTGTAGTGAGTATGTACAGGTCAAAAGTATAACCTCAAACTGAAGGGTAATAAGAGACCATGGCACACCGGCCTTGGACTGCCAGCTCCTGTACCTTTTTTATTGCGCTGTGCGCACATGCACTATAGGAGTTGAGCTTTTCTGAGGTCTGGAACACTCTATCATAGCATTATTTTGTACAAGTCCGTTTTGGTTGTGGTTGAAAGATGTATGAAGTGCTGTGTGTGTGTGTGTGTGTAACCAAAGCATTGTTTTTGCCGTAACCCCCAGCCCCTCTTTTTCCGGACATCCTCTGTGTGGTCGGCATAGTTGCCATTGCCGCTTTGACCTTGCCAGCCGGAGTGGTGAATGGGTTAGAGTCCCTTAGGTAACTTCTAACTGTTCATCAGTTTCAATCAGTGCTGGTATTACTACTCAGTCTCACCCTATTCAGGACAGTGCTGCAGCTTTTAACATGCGGAAGAGGGCCAGGCTTAGATGTTAGACTGAGTTTCACTTGGTCTCTCTAAGCCACATGACGTGGTCCTGTTAGCTGCATGCCATTGTAAGCACGGTATGGTAGAGCTGAGGATGGGTTTCTGAACTGAAGTAGCCCAAGGGACTCGACACGAGGCGGGTTTTATGTTTACAAATTAGGTCTGTAGTTGACCATCGAAAAATCAACAGACACTCTCTGCCTCTTGTTTACCCTCTTGCACTGCAATCAGACATTTTATTTTTTTTTAAAAATAAGTTACAGGCCAGGATGCTATTGAAATGGAGGCGTATTGACTATCTCTCTATGGATACTCTATTTTTGTGATGCAATCCTCTATTGAGCTCTTTTTGCTTTCCCTTTGCAGAATTGGAGCTGTTTATTGCCAGCTTAAAGATGACAAAACAAAGTATGATAGCTTGTTAGTGTGTTTAAGAGCCATGTAAATAATAAAATGTATAAAGTACTTGTAGCATATGTACATTTGCAGGCCAAGTTTGAGGCCTGTCTGACAAAAGTATTTTTAGTAATAACACTGAATGTATAAGACATGCTAAGGACATGTCTTGACTTCAATGTCTTGACTTAAATACTGAAGAATATTTTTGTTAAAAAAATCTGCCTAAACATTTGTCAGTACCCCTGCACTGTTATATTTCCAGAGATCTTGCACATGTTTTTTTTATTGTTTTGTATTATGCAGTGTAGGGTGAAAGATGCTAAATGCAAATTAAGTAAAAGTGCAACAAAATATTAATTGGATCCCAGAGGAGACTTGCTTGTGTATGGATTTGAGTTCTGAATGTGCTTACAGTGTGTAAGTGTGATGCTAATAATCTTGAGTTGACCTGTTTGTGCCTAAGTTTGAAACTCATGCTGAAACTGACAATGTTTCATTAGGTGGCAATGCCACAAACTGACCAAATGTTTCCATCAGAACCACCTTCAGTTCTCAGCTGTTCTTCCGCCAGCTGACAACTGAACTTGGTCCCATGCTGTAAAAGTACTTTCTTTTATTGGTTGTTCATGTAAACATTTATTTCTTGCCCCGACTGTTGTGCATGGCGAAGTCTCCTTGTTCTAAATTTGAAACCTGTTATGAATTGGCTATTAATTTGTCCCTCTGAAATGTCACTGACGATGAAAAGAATGCCCTGTTTAAGATTGGTGTCAATTAGTGTTTCTAAAAAAAAGCAAATATGAATGCATTTTATGAATTGATGACAAAACTTTTACAAAAAAGAAATAAATCCCTTCCCCTCCCCCCTATTTTGTCTGTGCTTGAGTATCTTCTAATTGATACTAACGCATGACTGTTTAATATAACACAGGATAAGTAGAGCGAGAAGACATTTCTTTTCACTGAAGGAACTCCTGTGCTTTACAAACCTTGTCAACAGTACAGCAGTTAAAAAAATAACAGGAAGAGAGTTTATTTGATTAACCATTAAAACTAGGGCAACAGTACTAAGGAACACTTAAATATTCAAATGAATGTGTCACTCACTGAACAAAGTACAACAAATGAATACAGCTCACTTTGAACACGTCACGATATACTGGATAAAGGTTTTTGGTAGCAACTAACTGCATTCCATGCATTATCCACTGCCACAGTAATTACAGCTACTTAAGTATACAGTTTTGATTGCTGCTGTATAATAAAAAGTGCCCCCACAACCAGGCATCTGAGGCCAGAGTACTTAAATACTGGTAAGTCAGGGCCTGAAGTTAAATGTAATTTTTTTGTTTACATAAACAATGGAAATAAACTGAGACAGGCAGTAACAAATGTATGAATGTAAATATTGCTAATTCAAAAGTACAAAAATAATATTGGCAAACAAAACTGGATAGCAATTATTCCACCTTCAGCAACCCACATTCCACAAGTCCAAAAAACCTGGCCAAGTTTACCAAGGATCAAATGAAAAAATATCTCCGCATCTGCTGCTCTCTTCCCTTTGGCAACAGACCACCATAATGATAATAAACAAATGCAAACATAGAGCAGAACACTCAAGTATGACGACGTAGTAATAAAATAATAATTGCAGAGCTGGATTTTATTTCAAGGAGAGAGAGAGAAAAATCAGCATTTCCAAGATTAAAAGTGGTAAAATTATCAGAAAGAAAACATTCTTTGTGTTTCAGTGCAGACATAAGAGAAGAGGTGGAGTTTCCAGTTAAAGCAGATAAGGGACTGAAAAAAAAGCCACTTGAAAGCCTGCCTGTCATTTATAAATGTAGAATTGAAGAAAGTCTGGTAATACTGGTAGGTGAAATTAGCTTATTTGTGACATCAAGCACATCTGAAATATAGTGTAGAGTTTTTACTTAGAAATGTATCACTTAATAATCTCAGAATCTTCAGGTTTATTTCTCATAAATGTGAGTTTACCAACTTAATCTCAAAGAATATCAGTTTTGTTTTTTTTCCCATACCATCACCCCCATCCCCTTTCTTTGTAATTTTATAATTTTTCATACCTATAATGCCGCTGTATTCTTGTTATTGTCAAAAGCTGAACAGAAACATTATTTAAGGTTTAGGAGGAACAGATAGTCAGTGGCCTCCAGATTTGCGTCCAGCCCAGGACCTGGAGCGAGAGCGTGACCGGGACATGGATCTAGAGTAGGACCTTGAGGGAGATCGTCCCACAGACTTTTTCTGGGAGCTGGAAGTTGGGTGGAAGTCTTCAGCTGGGCTGTGAGACCTGGACTGGCTCTTTTTAGCTTTGGGCCTGGATCTGGAGGGTGAAGGGGAATGGGACACAGAGCGGATATGTGAGCCCGGTTCATGGTGTGTCCTCGGGTGATCACGGGGAGGACCTCTGTACCTGGTGGGATAGTCAGTAGTTATTAATGATTAAATGTGTTAATTGTTAAATTCAGAATAGTACCATAGTCATTGTTTGTATTAAATAGTGCAACATTAGAAATTAGCATACTTGTCATTTTCATGGCTTCTGCTCCGCCTATGTCTACTGTAGGACCGAGAGCTGAGAGAGAACAAAAACACAAACCAGTTTTTCAGGGTGTAAAATTGTACAAGACATCGGTGCACCACTTGATTTTCAGGATAAGACAACAATGAGGTCTTGTAATTAAGCGGAGCATGGCTTCCTGCTGGTTTACAGACACAAATGGTTTATATCAGTTCTAGAGAGGCTCAAATAGTCAGAATAAATAACCAGAACAAACTAAAGATCAAAGCTCTACTTTTTCCCCCCTCTTTCTTATTAATGTTTCGAGGAAGTACAGGTCACACCTGAACTAAAACATGCTTGAATGTACAAATCCGACATTATGGGTGCATAATTAATTGAAATATTATCAAAACTGCACTGTGCAATATTCAAGTCACAGAAGCTGCAATTTTTTGACGAAGGTTAAATATACAGTAGTGGTGCAGAGATGCCCTGGCTACAAATCATCATGTTTATTTGGTACAGACCCAACAAATGTCACATCATCATCATTTGAATAGTTTTTTCAGTGAAAAGTAAAATTGTGATGCAAATAGACACAGGATGTTATGAGATAAAAATCATATGAACCCTGCAAACAGACTTAATCTTGTAATGGATGGCCTTGTGTTATCTTTGTGTTATGTCTTTTATAGAGCTACAATACTGATCTTCCGTTTAAAGCACAATTACTCTTTAGCAAAAGTTTTTTTTAACCTAAATGTTAGTTACAGTCACATTTGGGTATCTCTGTATAAAATGGTATGCATCAAAATAGTCTAAATTGTATGAAATAGTGAGTAAGCAAATAGTGTCCATATGTGTAGTCAGTATATACATTCGATATCTGAGCTAATATGATATGCTAATTTCTGTGCTGATACCGAAACTACATTTTCCCACTACCTTAGTTTGAAAAATATAGTGTATGTTGTGTTTTAACACTTTATGCCAAAGTGCATAAAACATCAACAAGAGCGCTACATTAATGAAATATCATATAGAGGGGAGAGGGGATGACATGCAGCAAAGGGAGCCTTGTACGTGAGGTGCATGCTCTACCAGGTGAGCTTTGGCTACATCCACACTACTACGTTGCTGTTTAAAAATGGAGTTTTAAAATGAAAACGATCTCTGTCCACACCAGTGTTTTAGCTGGGTATCAGAATCATTCTCTGTCTATATTAAAATAACGTCTCGAAGCCATTCACAAAAGGTGTAAACAGGAAGCAGGTTGTCTACTTTGCAGTTGCAGAAGCTTTGGCAGAAAAAAAGTATTATTTACACAGCACAAAATCAGCAGGGTTTTCAAACTTCTGTTTTTAGATCTTCGGATTCTGCGTTTTAGTCTGTAAGGGAGGTGAAAACATAGCAGAAGGTCTGTGTTCCAAAATGAAAACGTAGTAGTGTGGATGGGGCCTAACTGTACAGTGATTAATTTATCGAGTGAGTGTTTATCAGTACGCTATTAACTGATGAAACTCACTATTAAGTTACTATAGATGTAACAACAAAAAAAGTTGCCAACAACTCACTCTCTAGGGCTCTCAGATCTCCGAGGACGACGTTCATGAGTGGGGCTTCGGGACCTGTGTCTATCATAGCTGCGGCTCCGGGACCGTCTTCGGCGGCTATCCCGATCGTCGTCGTAGCGGGAGAAACTGCGAGGAGAGTGACGCTCCTTGGCCTTCATCTGGTTAGGGGCTTTATGGACAAATTTACATCAAAACAAAACAACACTGAATGAGGGTTTACAAAGGTTAAATGTATGCTGCTTAGATTGTAATGCAAATTGTTCATACTCTTTCTGTCTCCCTGGGCAAATTGGATCTCGATCTGACGCCCACAAACCCATTTACGGTCCAAGTTGTGAAGAGCATCCTCTGCATCCCGCACATCTTCAAACGTACTGCATTGTTAAGGCCTTTTATTTTTTTTTAATTAGGAGAGTTGGGACAGAGAAGGCTGCACACATGCACAACAATTACAAAAAAGGATGCAACACAGTTTGTCAGCTCCAGTCTATGAAACAAAGCTAATGGACTTGCTGTGAAAAGGTTCAGTTCAGACAATGATTTACAACTGAAAATTAATGACATTTTGTCTTCTGGCAGCAATTAAAACAACATAAAACTGAATCAATAGGCCCATTTGGGATTTCAAATTGTGAGGACAAGATAAATATGGACGGTGATCAGATTCGGTAGGATACAAAAACTTTGGCTTGTTACCTTTAACATGCTTGACCTTCAGCTTGATCTTTATTGTCTTGGCAGAAGAACTTGAGATTTCCTGCTCGTCTTTGCCCAATAAACACTTTGCTTTTCCTCCCTTTTGGTAGACAAATGGAAGCCTTGGTGCTCTCTTTTCTCCTCTTTGTATCTTCATTCTTTTGCTCTCTCTTTATTTTCCCAATTCCACTACTGCTTGTCGCCTGGGTGTCTTTGGCTTGAATCTACTCTACAACCGCCTTTCAACTTTCTTTGGTGTGGGGTCTCCAGAACTGTATCTTTACCATTCTAAGGCAACAACAGAAGAAATATTGGTTAGGATAAGTTTAAATCTGTAGAAACAATATAGTAGATAACAAATAATTTATAGAAAGTAAAATTGCATTAAAAAAACATTCCCATACAATGGGACAAACAGTTGTGATATAAAAATAAAAGAGACTCCTCCTAAAAAACATTATTAGGTCAGGTGCCGTGATACCCACTGCAAGCAAAAAATATCAGATTAATGCTTTACAATACCTTGGTGAAAACACCTTTTCCAAATTAAAATTAAAAGAATAAAGGATATTGAATGTAAGCAAATCCTCTTGTCCGTCGTGTATGGAAGTCAAGTGGAATGTAGACATCTACAATAGGCCCATAACGACCAAACTCACGACGTAAATCCTCTGGCCTAAAGTATCATGAAATAAGCAC
Source organism: Lepomis gibbosus (assembly GCA_029875015.1). Lineage (NCBI taxonomy): Eukaryota > Metazoa > Chordata > Actinopteri > Centrarchiformes > Centrarchidae > Lepomis > Lepomis gibbosus. Next base: position 14,992 of record JAPMOB010229533.1, on the reverse strand, counting down.
ATTTATTCTGCTGGCTATCATATGAATTTAGCTGTAGCCCAGCATGCAAGTTTTACACAAGAGCTGGTGCCAGCACAGCATGTGACAATACTTATTTACAGACAAATTTAGTATTTACTGTCCCACTTCAACACGACTGTGTATTGGTACAAATAAAAGCCCAGTCAGTCAACTTCACACATTCTTAAAAGCCCGATATGGAATGCGTTATCTATTAACAGAGGTGGCAAAGTAACAGGGGTAACACAACTATGTATCACGTTACATTTTGGGAACAATTTCTTTCAATGCCATTCACATCCATTGTACTGGGGTGGCAGTATGAACTTCAGAGACAAATATTTAAAAAGACTAATAATTCAAAACACTGACAGATAAATCTTATCTGCACAGCTAAAAAAAACTCTTGGTGTAAATGGTAAATGAGACAGCATGTCTTTCTATAACCTTTAATAGCATTGTATAATTCAGATTTCATTAAGAACAGCAACTTAATGCGCAAGATTTTTTTTGTATTGGACAGTGTTAAGTTCGATGAAGCATTTTGCCTTTTTTCAGATACGTTTCCAACATCTGAATCGACAGTTAAGTAACTTTAGTTTAACTTGTGTAGCTACACTAACAGGAACTTGTGTATGCGAGCTTTAGAAAGTGGAAAAGCTAGTAACGTTTGCTAAAATAAAACTGGATTGCTGAAAAATAGACTGGCTGTTTCCCAACTTTGCATACATGTAACGTAGTTAAAGCGAGACTCCACACCTTAGTATTGCAGTCACGTAACATTATTAAGTTATGTCCAGAATATAAAAAGAAACTTGTCTTTTGTGAGAGAAACGCTAACTTAAGCTGCAACAACACAGTCTTCCAATAGTTTGCTAGGTATAATAGCAAACTATTTGTAGTGAAATGTGTTTAATGATAGCTGTTATCAGATATCTGGGGCAATATTCGGTTAAAAAATAACTACAACGCCCCTTTTGCATCCCTGCCTGATATCCCTCGCAACGGTGACGTCAGTTAAACATTTTGGCAATGACATACATGTTTGCTAACTAACTAGCATTATGTTAGCTTGACCATGCTTGCTTACACGCCAGCAGGGGTTAAAAATGACAACATACCTGGAATCGTCGGCGATGTTTCTAACGAAGAGAGATGTGTTAGGCGGCCTTAGATACCTCGCCATTTTTTAACAACCCGTTGCTACAATTTGGCTGCCGTGAATCTATTTTTTTCTAGCTATTTTTTCCACAAACCCTGATTCTTAACTGCAGCTGACACGAACTACGTGGTGTTAGTGTTCTCTTTCCACTGCGCATGCTCACAGATGTACAGCCGCGACAGGCGCGCGCGCGCGCACGCACGCGCGCACACACACACACACACACACACACACACACACACCTAGTATCTATTCTAGTATTGTATTCCATTAGGCTTTTTATTAATTTTTAGATTATTATTTATTGCATAGTATCTGCTCTCCGGTTATCTGTCAGACACAGTAAGGATGTGGGAAGAAGGACAGTCAAAGAGAGTCATACATGGGCATTTGTGCAAACAATAACACACACCAAGCTTATTAAGCAACATTTTTAATTAAATAGACATTGTTTCTTCACTGCCACAGCTACACCTTTTTGCTCCTCCTGACGAGAGTTGTTGAGCCCATGGTCAAAGTCTGAGAGGAGATCAAGGAAAGAGAAAAAGACTTAATGTGTGGCGTGGATATAATATACATTATTTAAACCAGTGGTTCTCATAGTGGGTTCAGGGGACCCCCAAGAGTCCTTGAGGAGGTTCCAGGGGGTCCCCAGCAAACACAGTGACAGAATGTATGACATTTTGGATCATTGGTTTCATACACTTTCTGTAATAAAACATCTAAAAGGAAAAATCCAATCAAACTGCGCATTTGCGGACAAAATCTTATCAAATGGGGTCTGTGGTATAATTTGTGTCAGTATAGGGGTCCTTGATGTGAAAAAGTTTGAGAATCGCTGATTTAAACCTACTTACATTAAAGTGAAACATTCAATAGTGAGTACATTTTTTTTGTTTGGTCTTGGAGATGTGTGTGTAAGAAAGAATGAGTTCTGGTAAGATGTTGCCAACTGCACCTCAACCATCTCTCCTCCTTTGATCTCTTGGATGTGGCAGAACTTGCCAGTGTTGCAGACCATTTTGCCACCCTCTAGATTGACAGTGCACTGGGGATCAGAGGAGGAGACAGTACATATCAGAAATACCTCCTAAACAGGCATGGAGACGCATTCAAAAGACGCTTTACACTTCGGGCTCAACACAGTATAAAATAATAGATTCATACTGTATAAAAGAAGGTAATATATTTATGCACTGATACGACATAAAACAACTGCGAAGCTGCTATGTCTCTTGCAAAATAAAAGGTAAATTAGAATTACAAACCTTGATCTTCTTGCCATCCATGGTCGTGATTTCAGCCTCCTTGCCAATGGTAAAGGAGTTGGTCACTGTCTTTCCAGGGGTCTTGGAGGTGACAACAAAATCATTGCCATTCTGCTTGATCTCAGTAATTGGCTTGATGTCCTTGGCCATCTTTATGATATCTGCTGGAAGTTCTGGTAAGCATAGCGAACGTTTTTTTATTGTTCATTCCTGCAGTGAGGAATAATGAATCTCTCAACTGCAAAACCGCGTTGACTGTGTGGTTATAATATAAAGAAGAACACTTTAACCACATCAAAATGGCCATTTTGTCTTTAACTACCGAAGTTCATAGATTTCTTTATAATCTTTATATGGCCGACCCCTGCAGCTCTTCCAGAGCCCCTGGTTTGTTTTCTCTTACCCATGGCCTTGAGGAACTCCTCGTAGTTCTCCTGGGAGTAGACCTGCCAGGTTCCATTGAAGGCCATGTTTTCTAGAAGATCTGGATTCTCCTTTACCAAGTGGGCTGGAGGCTGAGATTGCTGTGAAGCTCAACACAATGTGGAGAATGTGACAGTGGTGCTGCACCTTTTTATCTAGGAAAGCAAGGGGTCTTCCTGTACCATTGCTAATGAGTAACAAGTCCCTCTATGGTAATCACAGCTGTTTGAACAACCTGAAGGTCACTTACTCCTGTTTGGCCAAACAAAGATGAATTTAGGTGATACATTTTGTCATGAGTGTTCAAGAACTTCACTGATTTTTGCATGTACATCAACAGAGAGTACATGAACAATGAATAAATCGTGATCTTCATTTACAGTGCCACAGAGCCCTGACTGAAGATGGAGAATCCTGCAGGGTTAAAATAAGTAAATGCTTTATTTAATAAACTATTAGACATACTTACATGTATTTCATTTCAGAACTCATTCACTGACCATTAGATCTTAAATTAACTTCACGCACGTCTGCAACCTTTTAGCAGTGTGCCATTAAACCTGACTAGGACGCAGTAGGGGTTGATGACACTGCGGACTGTTTGCTTTTGAAGTACAAGACTGTGCTTACAAAATCAATCAAATAGAGAGCTGTAGTCCACATTTTAATAGGCTACTTTATTATAAATTGAAATTAAAGTTTACTTAATAAGAATATTAAGATGAAATATAGTGCAAGTGCTCATAAAAATAATACACCAGCGAAAATCACTTGAAATTGCTTTATTCACTACACACAGACTAAAATGACACATCTAATTCAACATTTAATCTACAGTCCAGTATCTGAGGGTTTTGCAGGTGTATGTCAGATGCTGGTATAACTTTTATCGGACAGTTATCTAATATGGGTAAATGATAAAACGTAACAGTCGCACGAGTAGAGAAGAGTAAAAGTCAGCAAACTTGCTCTGTCCTGTCTGTTACAAAGTAATATCTAAACTTGCTAATTAATTTGCTTACATCTAATGTTAGATAACATCCAGTTGCTTATGGTAGCTAATAGTAATTAATATTAGCTAATTAACATTCAGCTGCTTAATATTAGCTATCATAAGCTAATGGTCACTTATGGTAGCTAATGTTAGCCAACATTAAGTTGCTTGACATTAGCAACATTCATTTGCTTAACATTAGCTATCATATAAAAGACCAAGTAAGTCTGCAGCAGCAAATCTACTGAGTACATTGAATCAAGCAATGGTGCGTATTAGGCTACTGTTTATGAATTCAGCTCTTCAACTAAATGAGATTACTAACAGGACTTGCAATTCTGCATCTCTGCATCTCCATCACAAGAACAGCAAAAGGATGTAATTTTTATGACAGAGGCCTACACTGTCTAGTATTAAATTATATGGACAGTTTGCAGACTATAGGGGATTATATTTGTATTATACCTCAGTGGACATGCTCAATAGAGTTCCTTCATGCTCAGTTTCCTTTTACCATCATTCAATCTCACCATCCATCTATCCATCCACTTTCAACCTCTTCTTTCTTTCTATGCAGATATATAATATAGATTAAAAGTAAAGAGTGAATGTCATCTATCTGTCCATCTATCTTTGGTAAGAAATCTCAATCCGAAGCACAAAAAACAGTAAATTAATTTCTGACTCAGTTTGCAATCTTAACCCATCTGTACAGCATTTGCTGGAGGCTTCTGCCCATGCTTGTAAACGCTCACGGTCACATCAACTGTTTCAGAGCCATACTGGTTGCGCACAAAGATGCTGTATTTTCCAGAATCTTCCATGTTGACGCCATTGACAGTGATGGTGCTGCATTTGGGCTCGTTGGCGATGGTAAATTGGGTCTGGTTAACAATCTCCCTGTCGTTCCTAAGCCAAAAGATCTCCGGGGCTGGTTCACCGTCGATGAAGCAAGTCAGACACAAAGACTGAAGAGAGGATCAGGAGGAGACAAGAACATATAAAGTGACAGAAAGGATCAATCTGTAACAATGAAACACAATAAGATTCTTGCACACCTGCTTCACGAGTAAGGATGACAATAATATCACAACATAGTATAATTGTGTATTAATGTGTCTCTAAGTACTAATGTTTTCCTAACTATGACATACCTTTCCCTCCATGATGGCTACTACATCAGGAAGACCCTTTGTCACTTTGGCCCGATCTGAAACAAAACAAATAACAGTAACTCCCTTCAGACATTCACTATAGAACCTCTTAATCTTTGTTGTGGCCAGAAATAACACATAACCTGTGACTCACTTTTCTCAGCAATGGCCACTTGCCTGAGGGATGAAAACAAAGGGTCAAACCAACATGACATTGTACAGTGTCAGGTGACAATAATCTGTTACCTATGACTACTCAGTGTTTTCTGTTAGTGCCACACCAAGCCATGCTAGACACATCATCTGCTGCATGTAGGGCAGCACTTACTTCAACCTCTGGTACTCCAGCATTGCATCAGCAAAGGCTGTTGAAAATCAAAATACTAACAATAATCATGATTGAGACTGACAAAAAGTATACATATAGTATCCTATCAGAAATTGTATTTTAGATCCTTCAAATAAAACTTGTGTTTTGTTATTCCCACCCACCTTGTCCAGACAGGTCAAGATACCGCTTGTGTGTCTCTTCACCGTCGAACATCTCTAAGGTGTATTTGCCTTTATCGTTCTCTGTTGGGTTAAATATTTCAAGCCAGACATTCTGCATACTGCTCCCAGCCTTGGTCCTGGCTTCCTGGTCAATCTTTTTCTCCCTAAATGGAAGGGAGCAGAGATATATTTTTTTCTAATACTACATATGCTTCACACCAGAGGTTTTTCAAAGTTGGAGGCAGACCTTCCCAGGGGGGCTCCAAACAGTTTCAGGCAATGCTCAGCGAAGGGAAATGAAATATCACACTAAGAAAATCACATTATTATGAGTTATCAAAAGGAGAGCACATAAAATAACCTAAATGTGTGTGATTTGATAATTCAGAGATACTGTACGTAACTGTTTGTTCCACTTTTCCACGTGTCAGAAACTAACAAATGTCTTAAGACAGACCTTTTTATGTATTTGGTGTAGTCTGAAGTTTTGTAGTATGAAGTTAACAGTAATATTAGGCTATCTTGGCTCAGTTGTTGCGTGTCTGTGTAATCATATAACATTGATTGATTGATTGATTGAACTTCTTTATTGATTGTAAATATAAGTGGTGCCTCCAGCTAGAGATGCCCCAGCTACAGATAACATCAAAAGATAAAAACACAATAAAGCCACAAAATTACTATACAATATAAAAAGAAGTTTATTTTTTAATTTTGTTAGTGACGACTTAAACCTAACTAAAGAGTTGATCATCTTAATGCTCATCGGTAGCCCATTCCACATAATGGCAGCTGAATGCAGAAAAGTGTACTTCCCCATACAACTCTTAAACATAATGGGAACTAAATCAGTTGAACTCTCTCTTGTGGTATAGTTATGGTTTTCCCTGATATTGGTAAAGTAGTTGTATAGGTACTTTCGAGCTTCATTGTGAACAATCCTGTAAGTTAGACATATTTTAATTTGTGAAACTGGCCCTTCTACCCTCAGCCATTTAAGACTGATGAAATGAGCAGGAAAAAGATGTGTCCTAGATGGGAGTATCATGACCATACCACAGTGCTTTTCCTCATCCATCTCTCTCCTGATGTAATCATTGAGGTAGAGTATGCAAGTGTCAGTGGAGTGGGATGTCCTGAAGCCTAATTGAAATGTATAGTATAAATCATTAGAGGAAATAAAAGTATCTATCTGCTCATAAATGATCTTCTCTATTACCTTAGATAGTGCACACAAGATGGACAGGCTGATAATTTCCTTGGTCTAGCTTACTTCCTTTTTTATAGAAAGGGATAACTCTCACCTATTTAAATTTATTGGGAAACATTCCCAGTGTAGTGGAAAGGTTTCCTATATTTGTTACACAGGGGGTAATAGAATCCGAATACAGCATCAATAAGGAATCTGGCAGGAATATTATCCAAATCAGTTGCTTTGGGTGGGTTAATTTCCTTAAGTTTCTTTAACACTGCTTCCTCAGTCACTGTTGCAAAATAGAAAGCCTGGATCTCTTGTTTTAAATAGAAAGTCTGGACTTGGCTCTCTCCATAGGATTCTGACAGACCTGGCAACTTATTAACCAAGGTTTTCACAATGGTTGTAAAATACATATTTAAACTGTCAGCTACCCTGGCCTTATCTGACGTAACCTTTCCTCCAATATCCAGCATGAGATTGTATATTTTGGTCTAGAGCCTGTCACCATATCCTACTGGATTCAGTGATTTACATAATTTACAAGGATTATTCCTGTTCTCTAATATTTTGTAGTGTGTTTTTTTGGCATCCTCGAAGTTTCTATTTATCTAATTTCTGAGTTTCTTGTACTCTAAAAATAAAGAATCATCTCTAGTTTTCCTAAACTCTGAAAAAAGATAATTTCTTGTCCTTGTTGCTTTTAAAATATTGTTGTTCATCCATGTTTCAGGTCTAATCCTAATTCTCATCTCATCTTTTCTGGAGCAAGATTGTTAACTTCTAAGAACAATGTTTTAAAAATCTGCCACGTCCCTACAATTCAATATCTTAGACCAATCTACTATTCATACCAAAAACATGCATGTGGGACATACTCCTGATTTTCTCCTTGACCAAAGCTGGTCCTTTGGCCAGGCTGTCTACTCATCCAAGTAGCGATGCTTGGTTCAATGCAAAGAATAATGTGTGCAAAATATAGGTGGAAAATAAAGTGCACCTTTTTCTTCCTTATCACTGCAACCTCATTTTTTGAGTCAATGGACAGTAACCAGTGACTAAGGTTTATAAAATCAGAAAGGGTGGAAAAGAAAACTGCAATCATACAAATCTAATTTCCTCAAGGACCAATGTATCAGTCACATCTCACATCACACTAATAATTCTTTTCACTTTCTATCCTTAAATCCCCAGCAGGTGGTGCTAGTAGGCTTACTTAAGAGACCAGTCAACCATGTTTAAGTATACAGACAGTAGTTATTATAAACTAGGCCCCCCCTTTAACACCACCACCACACACCACATATGTTTTTTCCCCATTTTTCCCCTTAAATAGCCTTAAGGTTTAAACAAACACATCTTTCCAGTGTGTGAAAGTAATATGTCTTGATCATCGTTATCCTAAATTTAGACAGATATATTTGAGATCTTAATCCATAGGATAAACCAGGTGTTTCAGTGTCTATATGTGCCCCAAACTTCCATGTGAGAAGATTTGTATGCAGACATCATGCTCCAGCTCTGCTGTCACATTTAGAAGTTGAACTTTTTAAGTCGTTAGCAGTTGAACTTTAATAAGTATTTTAGAGGCTGAACTTTAGTAAAGCAGCCCCAGACTATGCCACCATGAGGAGAAATGTCACAGTACATTAATATACCACTTTACCATATACCGCTATTCGGACTGGCGTGTGTGCATGTGCAGCAGTCAAGCCAGCATGTGTGGCTTCTTTTTATGATCTATGTTTACACATACACTAGCTGCAACTGTGGCTGTGTTGGATACCCACAGTACCTTACCAGCCAAAGAGAGAGCTGCCATGCTGGTGACAGTCACAGAGCTCTACAGTATTGTGGGCATCTTCCTGTGTTGAGCTTGGCATTTGACATGCAGTGTTGCATTGCAGTGGCTTGCAGTAAACAATGTGACCACAACGTTTCATTTGCTTTCCTGCACAGTAGTCTCTGCAGGAGCCTGCTTAAATTTGGTTAGGACAGAGAGATGCTTTGCATAGAGACTCACTTGAGGTACCAACTGGTCTTCAGGTAGCTTATATAGTGTTTAAGTGAGCAGTAGATCTTTAAACCTTCAGAAGTGCTCTGAATCCTCAGTGGACTGGCAGACAGTGCTGCAGAGGAAAAGAGAGACAGAGACAGGGCAGCGCTCCCGATTATTTGCATACATTTCAGTTTCCTTGGCAATTTAAAACAACGTGTTTCTTATCTTACACATTAATATTCTGAAACAACACACTCCACAATTAATTAACATGCCTTTCATTTGTATTATCCTCATCCCAACACAGCACATCTGGTGTAAAAAAACACAAGTCTTTGACACATTTCATAAACATTGTTCTCTAAAGAAGAGCTTCCAACTGTGAATAACTCACCACACTGTTTACTCAGCTGCTGGAGAAGCTTGTCATACTCTGTAAATCAAAAGAACAATTAAGTGTTCAGACAGTGTTTTATATTGCTTTTGGAACTCAATAAATAACAAACGCAAGATTAGAGGTTGGTAGCTGAATGCTGAGGACACATAATAAGATAAGACACAAATTGCCTAATTTTCATTATGGATGGAAAATCTGTGGCAACTGAAATGTACACAAATGGGGGATTATTGTTTGTGGATACTTATTCACTGGTGTCAACGTCACATCTCACCATCATCCAGTAAGTCTAAGGTGCTGACATCTTCTCCCCTCCCATCTGACACCACAGCTTTGTATAAGCCTGCTTCTTTCTTTGTAACCTGAGGGAAAACCATCCTCCATATTGAAATTAAACATATTCATAATGTATCAAATGTAATAATAATAATTTATTTCCAGGTTAACCTTAAATACACTCCACGGTGAACCTGGGAGCATGTCACAATAATGTAGACTTACAGAAATCCTGAAATGTCCACTGTCTGTCAGTATAGTTTGTTTTGTTTTCTCACACTACAACAGATACCATTTATAAATGATGATTCACATTTGCCTGAGCTCTTAACTCCCTCCCCACCTCTGTTAGTCTAAAAATAAGGCAGAGTCATTTTGGATACCTGAGGGATGGTGAGTGTGCTGACCCCTGATGACTGGTCATACACAACTTGGGTCATCGCGTCGTCTTTAAACCACTTGAGGGATGTGTTCTTGTTTGTATTTGTCACCTGTGTATAAGGAGAGATATACCATACCAGAAGCAAAAGCACAAACGCTCACCACTAAAACTGATTTGTTTAAAATGAATGAATCACATTTATGTAATCAACGCAAAACATTGTACTGATTAAAACAATAAGAATGGCTGTAATCTCTGGTTTAAAATGGGATGTGCTACAAAATAAAATAAAAGCATTTTGGGGAATGCACTTATTTGCTCTCTTGCTGCGAGTTAGATGAGAAGACTCATGTCTGTCCACTCAATATGAAGCTTAGCTTAGCATAAAGACTGAAACATGGGGAAACGGCTAGCCTGGCTCTGTCCAAAGGTAAGTAAATCTGCCTAGCAGCCCCTCTTTTGCTCACTAATTAACATGTTATATAAAAGAGCACCCAAAGTCACCCAGAATGGTGAAATATTCCTGTAATAAATAATAAAAGTAGAAAATTGTCTTTGCTCCGAATGAGGAGTGAACTTAGCATCACAAGAAAAGATTTCATAAGCAATAATGAAAGATGAAACATTTTTGGGCTCTTAATGTGAAGTTAGTTTAGTGCTGTTATTGCCATTAGTAAATTCTTTCTTTAAAATGAAAGTACCTTGCACTTTATAATCAGTTCACAATCTTCATTTACACTCCACGACAAGAATTCCTGGAAATAGGGTCCTTGGAAAACAGAACAAATGATTATCCATCTGTACTGAACCATAGAAGAGCGGCCATCAGACAATAATTTATTCAGAACAAATGAAACACTAATGCATCATAGTATGTACATTTATGGCAATTATTATATATGGGTGTGTGAGTACTGACAGTGAAAGCTGCCTGTGATAAGACTAGTGGGACTATTCAAAACGCAAGAAGTAAACATGTGTTCCACCTGGGTTAATATCGCTTTTGCATCATATTATTGTGCACATAGACAAAATTGTTTATGTGGACCTGGAGTCTCACATGGACTTTGAATAGAGGATACGGAGTGAGATAGTCTATTTGCACAAGTGGGCACTGGGACCATGGCCTCTGCACACAGAAGAGAATAGCTTCTCCTTATCACATCAGAGAGCTCAGGTGATGAAAACATGGAGTTCAGTAGCACAGGAAGATTCCTTTCTTTCTTTCTGACACTCTTCAGTTTCAAGAGGTTTGAACAAGACGAAGCAGCTGTGTCATTACAAACAAAAATCATCAAAAAGCTATTGCAACTATTGGATGTAATATTCACCTTGGAATGAGATGAAAGAGAATCATGTTTGTACCTTTCTAAGCAATGTAGTGTCATTTGCTCACTTTATAATAACACACTGACACAACACAACTATTCTTTCAGCCAAATGCTCACAGAATATTTGCTACAAGAGACCTTGTAGACTTTGATTTGAGTGCTGTTCAGCCGCTGAGTCTAGCTGCAAAGGCTCTTGCATTTACTGCACAGTATGTTACTGGTGTTAGAAGACTTCTCACCAGACTTTCTCTCATGGTCACGACGGTTTGCATCAGCCAGGGCCAGTGTCTGACGAAACTCTGCCAGAGACACAAACAACATCAGAAGTGATGATATAACCTCTCCTAAAGGCTCTCATATCCCTTTTATATATAGGGGGTGGCGATGCCGCAGTGGAAAACACACGTCTTTGGAGAGACCTGGGTTCGATTCCCACAGTGACCCATCCACCATTGTGTCCCTGAGCAAGACACTTCAACCATCGTTGTTACAGTGGTGTGCAACCTCTGACATGTATAGCAATTATAAGTTGCTCTGAATAAAAGTGTTGGCTAAATATATAAATAAAAAAATCTCAACTTCATTTTAAACTGCTGGGCCAATCTTAGGAGGGTTCAATGTGTTGGTGAGGAAAGTGCACTTTTGGGGGAAAACTAAGTAATAGAAATAAACAAAAAATAAAAACGCATAGAAAATCAGTCTCCTGAATTGAGCACAGATTGGTGTATCGTATACCAACAGAACCCAAAGATGTTGAATTTATACACCAAGAAAAGAAAAGAGATGATAAGTATAAAATAATTCATTCATCCTGAAGGACATTTAAAAGATTTTCTTTCCTCACTGCAGGTCCTCTTATTGTTGAGACAATTAAGAAAATCAGATATTTGCCATCCAGAAATAATTGGACCATGATTGCAAACTTGCCCATTGTTAAAATTAGAGGATAATCTGGTCCTTCAGAGTTCTGGTGGTCGAACGGTTAAGATGCATAACATGTACTTGCAACATCACTGGTTAGACTGTGGCAGAACAGGAGCAGAGATTAGTTGAAACAGTGACTTTGACATGGATTTTATGTACCTGCACATACAAAAGTTATAGCATTTATCTTCTAGAAGAGGACACTGATCAACATGGTTTACAGTAATCAAGGTCTTCTTATGATGGAAATCTGGAGAGAAATGCAAATGAGCTGCTCCCTATGAGTAAGCTTTTAAAAACATGGTTGTACTACAGTGTTTGAATTGCAAACGGTATTTAAAAAAATATTTTCACCATCTTTGAGACATTTCTTTTTTTGCATTTATTTAATATTTGCAATAAACACAAAAATAATGAGCCCTAAAGAAGTCTCTGCCAGGACCATAGCTATGATTTCAAAAGTGCCAAGGTCATCATCCCCATGAAACATTCGGAGGAGACACTAAAAAAAAAGTTTTGATTTTTCATACTTTTTCCAATTATATTTTTTGTAAAAAAAAAAATTAATCAAAAAAACAATAATAAGACCAAAATGTTCAAAGCCTTCTCCAATGTGCCAGGAATAAAAAGGTGATGGGGAAATTTTAAAATGACATTACTGTCCTAAAGCAATCACATCTAAATAGACTGACCCTTAAATATACTAAAGTTTTTAATTGCAGGATGGTTACTAAAGTTGCTAAAACTGTCAAATTACCAGAAAACAATACAGAGGAAATATTAATTATGTCCTCAATGGCAGCTAGAGCCCTAGTCTCACCCTGTTTCAAACGGAAATACGTCACTTTAAGGAAGTAAAGCTAGCATTTCATCACTGTGTCAATGTAAATTGGTCTCGTGTCACATTTATGATGATGCCTGTTCTGTTGTATTGTTTCTCTACATTTATGCTTGTCTTTCATTATGGTATGTACCAAAAACCAATATGACAACTTAGTGGGCAAGTGAGAGATTGTCTTACTTTTATCCACAAAGACCAGAGTAAACTGGTTTTTGGCGCGACCGTCCCGCAGCTGAGCAGTGTATGAGCCCTCATCCTCCTGAGAGAGCTGATCAAAGAGTATCTCCACCAGACCTTTGGCCTTGTCGAAGTTGATCTTACGGTGCTGCAGGAGAGCAAATAAGCATGGCCACACATACAGCACACATCAGCTCACATGCAGACAGATGATCCCAGATGGCAGGTAGACAAGTGACTTGAAATCTACCATGTAGGTGGTTAGTCATACAAAGAGAATATAGTGTGACTCAGTGCACGAACACGGTCGGAAATGACAAATGCACACTGTAGATGAAATATTCCATTTTTCTAACATATGCACACACACAGAAACACAAACAAACAGACACACATAGGAAGCAGAATTTGAGCTCATTTTCACGGCTTTTATGTTCATCAAGATAAGTGTATGCCTTGCATGTTGATAGGACTCGGTAGTGGATGTGATTTGTGATGTATGGCAAGCCTGAGGGCCCTAATCAGCAAAATGGCTTTTGAATTTGCAAACCTCAGCTGTGATCATTTAGAAATAACGTGTAATCAGTGCTGTTCAGATGGAGCTTTGATATTGGGAAATAATGGAATAATAATGGAAGCTGCTGAATCTAAAGCAGTGGCCCACCTCACACAAACACGGGCAAACACAGACACACAAAATGGATCTGACAGAGTTGCAAAACCACAATAAATATACTGTGTTGTATTTGTTTTTTCCTCTGTGGACACATCAGTGCATGGTTCAGTAACCTTGACAGCAGCGCTGATTATTTTTAGCTTGGTGTCATAACATATATCAATACTGAGGAGGTTTGTTCACATTCAGTTTGTGTTCCTTGATGATTATACTGTTGCTTTATTTTAGGTCTTTAAAATGGCAGGTGTTCACTCTTGCTGTAGTATTACATTATTTTGTTAATAAAAAGGTAAAGATTGCAAATGGCTGTAGCTTTTACCGAGGTCATGAGATACGTGAACTACATACAACACATAAGTATACACATTTCAGCATGACTTGTGTAAAGGATGTCATAGGAAATAATACACAGAAAGAGGGGACACGTTTATTATTAATATGTATTAATATATTTTACATATCATGCTTCACATGACTAGACTAACTTATATTTGCTTAAATACAGTTGTCCAAATTATCTATTTATTTCACCTTTGCCTTTACTTTGCATCAAACCAAAATTGACACATCTAACAGATGTGGGCTCCTTCTCCACATTAAGCTCAGTCGGTCCTTCTGTCTCCTGGACTGAAATCTCTTCAGTTCTCAGACCTTTCTGCTGCCATGCACACCTGCTCTTCATCTTTGTTGGCAGCCTCAATTTCCTGCCTTCCAGGGTGATTTCTAAAACACTAACAGCTGTTTTGTGAGGTCACGAGAAGACATTGTTTCATTTCAAAGAGCCATAAGACAAAAAGGTTGGGATCCTCTGCTCACTCATTTCTGTGGCAAACTGAATTTTTCAAGCACTAATTTGGCTGATCAGGACTGGCCCAACAATTCTTTCTGATGCAGGCAATAAATTGCTGGACTCTCATAGTGTATGCTGGATTCATTCCTGGACTCAGGTGAGTAACTAATTTTAGTCAGTACTGTCTTGTCTGTCTGTGTTGGCTGATCCCAACTGGTTAGCTTTGCTGCAGCAGAAGCGATAGTTTACTAACCTACAACCAAGTTAAGAGTAGTTACATTAGCTCGGTTGTTAGTTTGTCCGATGTGACGTTATATGATAGTATTCACTCACTGTATTTTTGTAAAAAATATTTTAAATAACATTCGCTAGTTTTTTTACTTTGTTTTTTTTATGGACGCTGTTGTTGTGTGCTTTCATATAAGTGTTTGTTAGGGCCCGAGCACGAACCGTGCGAGGACCCTATTGAAACTGTTAGGATTATTTTTAGGGCCCGAGCACTAACGGTGCG
>JAPMOB010229532.1:0-19909 GCA_029875015.1 Lepomis gibbosus | reverse complement strand
AAAGATGAGCTCCAGCAGCATGAACATGATGGGCAAAATCATCTTCTACGAGGAGAGGAACTTCCAGGGCCGCTCCTACGAGTGCATGAGCGACTGCCACGACATGTCCTCCTACCTGAGCCGCTGCCACTCCTGCAGGGTGGAGAGAGGCTGTTTCATGGTCTACGACCGCACCAACTTCATGGGAAACCAGTACTTTATGAGGAGGGGCGAGTATGCCGACTACATGAGCATGATGGGCATGAGTGACTGCATCAGGTCCTGCCGCATGATCCCCATGCACAGAGGTTCCTACAGGATGAGGATCTACGAGAGGGAGAACTTCCAGGGACAGATGTATGAGATGATGGACGACTGCGATAACATCATGGACCGCTACAGCATGTCCAACTGCATGTCCTGCAACGTGATGGACGGCCACTGGCTGATGTACGAGCAGCCCCACTACAGAGGAAGGATGATGTACATGAGGCCTGGAGAGTACAGGAACTTCATGAACATGGGCTGGAGCGGCATGAGGTTCATGAGCATGAGGCGCATCATGGATTCCCACTACTAGATGATGACCCACGACGGTGCAGCCATTGTCACTAATCTGTGCTGACAGCAAACAGATTGACGACCACTCAACTTCACATACAGATGTCTTTAGGGCTGGATGTTTAAGAGAATAATAATAGCCACTAATAAAGTCTGTTATAAAAATAATGATAGAGTTCATTATTTTCTTTTTTCTTCTTGTAATTATTTCTCTGTCTTCACAATTCTAAAGTACCAAACTTCCTACTTACTTTCCAAAATCCCTGACCCGCTGATGTAGGCAAATTAAAGTAAGTTTGTCATTGTCAATAGTTTATCCAGGGCTGGGTAATATGACACCTTAATGGTACCAACCACTGAGCTTCAGCTTGATGAAGCATTAAAAAAATGATCATTCAATATCCCACAAATCGATCTAGGTAATCTTTTGAGCTTATTGAGACCTGAGTGACGGGGGCCATTAGCCCCGAAAACCTTCAAAAATTGCTTTTGAATGTGGATTGGTTCTACATTTGGAAAAGCCTGTATTTTAAGATCAGTCCCATCTTAATCTAGAGCCTGTATGTTTTACATGCAAAGGTGGTTAGCTTTAGCTTTTTAGCCTATTCATAACAAATCTCTCTTAACCTTGTTTGTAAGTTTGGCCTGGAACAGCCATACCTACTAAGTAGGGAATATCTTCAGATTTATGTTAATTTTGTTCTGATTTTTTTTTTCTTTTTTAAATCAAAATGAACCATTACACAGTATCAATAAATTGCTGGACTAATAAGCTGTGTTAAGATGAAGCTATATGCATAAAATCATACCAGTAACCATCTCTACAGTGAGTAAACGCTTTCTGGGTTACGACTTCAGTCATAATTCGTACGATTGCTTTAAATACAAGCAGAGTGAAGAAGTACTGATCTGGATCTGAATGAGTTGGTATTTTCATGCCTGCCAAGCTCATTTAACAAAACTATCACTGGATCAATCAGCCCTGGGGTCTAGTCCAATTCTGTCTGACTTTCAGAAGAAGTGAAGAGCTCTTCAACTGACTGATGCTGGCCGGTGCCAAACCATCAGCCAGAAAGGTTAGACACTACAAACTGATAGTTTTAAATGACTCAGATCACAAATGCTTACATTTTAAGATAATTATCTTCTCACACCAGAAAGGGGATCTTCCCCAATTATATACAATGGCTATACTGGCTACACAGCTCTCTTCATTAATCTTAGACCCTGTTTTTGTGGGAAAAACCTTGCTTTTCCGTGTTGAGCTTTTGACATTGTCTGGTCTTTTTCTCACATTATCAGGTATAACAGCGCCCATCCCTCCCTGTCAGGCCAAATTAGAGAAGAGCTGAACAGATAATTAATCAGGCAGCCTCGAACAGGCAGGGAGCTGGGACACAACAAAGCCAGTTGCTCCTCTGGGGGTTACTATGGCTGGATTATGGGCTTGGTTGAAAGCACAAGTAATACTAACCTACATAATAGTAAGTATGACTGAGGGATTTTAACTTTAATAGCCCAAATCCATGTACCATTAAACGACTGCCTATAAGTTAGGATGCTGCTTACAAATGGCTTATTGAGACCTTAAAGAACAAAGACCTGCTACAAGCAGCTGTTCCCCCTAATGGTAAATGAGAAAAAACATGCAAAATGAAAATGTGAAAACTATCACCTGTAGTTTTTGCAGTTTGGCACTGCTGGCCTATATCTAGCTTAGTCAGTATTTAGACAAGCATAAGAGGCAGTCATTGACAGAGAGCAGTCTGATTGGCTGTTTAGCACAGCAGTTATTTATCTACTTATTTTTCTGCCAGTGTCTTGTCTTCTTCCAGTAATACCAGTGCATTAATTCATATTTTTATACTAACACCGGATCAAGTTACTGTGTGTAATGTGATAGGTGTCACTCATAGTGATAGCCAGACTAATTTGCATATGAATATTGAACCTCAGTTCAGTTTTGATTTCTAAGGGGAACAGACCGAAATGCCACTGGCCGCACACAATTAGATAGACCTACAATCAATCAGGGCAATGAAATGTGTGACATAGTGCAGAGCAACACATCCGTCCATTTTAAAGCAGGCCTAGTCAGACACTTTCTCAAATTGCAGCTAAAGAGTACACTAAATTGCGTTTCTGAAAACATTTTAGGCCTGAAATAGGCAATGCAGTAACATAATATTAATTCATGTTTGATCAGCACTGCCAGTTTTGACAGTTTGATCTGAGTTTAGTGAGCCTTTTGCGGTGAGCTAGACGAACCTGAAGACTGGACGCAGGTCCAGGCTTACAAGCAATTAGTGTGCCTGGTGACTCTACTGTTGGTCATTCTATCATATATACTGATAAATGGTTGGGATTTGTCTGACAGGATCCACTTCGAGTGGAAATCTGTCTGAATGTCCCAGGCTATCATAGAGATGAACCCACAGAGAATGATCACCATCTCTGCAGTTCCCCTCATGTCTACAGAGCTTTCTAGCCTCTTTTAGATAATTGTTTTGGTTTTCTCATGGCTCTCATCACTTCGATTTCCACCAAATAGCAGGCAGCAAAAACCTCTGATGAGCCCTCTGTACACTACCTCCCCACATCAAACAGCAGACGGATAAAGTTAGAGATTAGCGGGTGCACACAATGAAGCATTTAGCAGCTAACAGCAGCCAGATTTTTTTTTAAAGTAGTTGGTGGAAAGTAGAACAGAGCTAACAGGAGAGGGAATATTGAATTTACTTTTGTCAGGTGGGCAGAAACATAACTCCAAATAAATGCTAATGTTGCCACAAGTCTTTGTAATAAGGTGATAGTTTGCTGGAGAGTTAGTCACATAATATGTATGATGACAGACTACAAGTCATTTCCTTTAATGCAGGCACAGAATGTACCTTTACATTGGCAATCAGATGGCTCTAGTCTTTGTGGTGCATTCAAACATAAATTTAAAAACTTTTATAATGAAGCTATGTGTGGAAGTGCATCAGGGTTTGTTTGCTGTAGTGTCTTTTGAAGCGGGATAGGACAAGGAAGACCACAAGACAAATTAGTCCTGTGCACGGCCCACAGCACGGGTGGAGCGACAAATTCGACTAAGTTTAGAGGACTTTCTAATGCAGTGTTTCTGTCTATTTTGTGCCCCTTACTCCATCATTTGCCTCTGGTGCTTTGTGGAGAGATCACAAGAAAAGAAAGGAAAGGGGCAAAATATCCCCATTCACATCCATTCAAGAGAGAAGACAGCCATCTGCCAAATGTCTCTTCACATTAACTTTGGACCATTGAAGGCAGTGATAGTGCAGGACAAAACTATACAATGTTGCAGCCATTATGGCTGGTACATCAAGTTCTTCAATTGAATTATTTCCTCTTCTTACTTTTCACACATGTCTCTCAACAAAAGCCGAGACTCAGTCTGACATGTCTGCTACGAAGAGAACAGCAAAAGTTTTGTCGGAGACGGGGGAAAAAAAGGAAGCAGTTAGACAACTGCAGAAATAATTAACGGATGGCGCTGAAAATATCTCTGTTCAATGTTTTAATACCGCCTTCTGTGGTCCTGGGCAGTGATCCAATGTGACAAGCTCCTTTTTGGTGAGAATCATTCAGGGTGATCCCAAACCAAATAATGAGTTCATCTCTGTGGATCCTAGCCTGTTAATTTGAACAGTGACACAGGCTGAAAAAAATACACGAGACTTCCTCTAAGAGGTTACAACTTGGCAAAGAGAGCTGAGAGTTAGGTTTAACAAGTCTGCAGGCCAAATTGGAAATTGTTTCGGACATCTGGCCACTGGCAACAGTGACACCAAGGTTAGTCAAAAACCTCTTAAAAAGAGAACAGCCTGGCAGGAGAGAACTGCTATCCACGCTGGCTTTGTAAGTCACATCAACACAAGGCTCTAACCATCTGAAAAACACCACGGGGTGAAGGAGGCCAGAATTTTCTCAGGCAAAAACAGCTACTAGGGAAACCAAACCAGAGTGGTCATCACTACACTTGACTACAGCACTAGCAACGAAAATTGGAATCATATGAAAGATGGTTGCCATTCCTACTCACAGGAATATTTGAACAATGGTGGGAAAGGATTAGACACTTTAGGGGCTTCTGGGTGGTTCATTGTGTGTGGAAGTGGTGTGTTCGGCCCACAGCCTGTGCTCACATTAACTCACACATCAGTCTGTGATCATGGCACAACTCAACAGCTGGACTACAATTGGCGAGTCTGGATTTATTATAAGGCTTAGAGGTGCTGGGAACCGGGGGGCTGGGGGATAGTCTAACACTGAAAGGCCTCCCAAATATGCAGAGGAGAGAAGTTTAGGAAAAAAGAGGGGAAGAATGCTTCAAAGTAAGTGCTTGTCGGACCGTTCATCAAACACCTTTCCAACTTCAGAGCTGGGGGTTGGGCACGTTTCCGAAACCAACAACCTGACCAGCTCACCAACTGTCCTATATGTAGGACACTTCGACACGCAGCCCGGGGGATCCGGGGATTGAATCACCGACCTTCAGATTAACGGCCAACCCGCTCTACCTCCTGAGCCACAGCCGCCGCAAGTGGAACACCATGAATCCTTTTGAAAAGAGACTGTTGAAAAATTTGTACCTGGATGTACCTTCTGCACAATTTGAATGCATATGAAGCAGCTTTTTTTCATCCTAACATGTTTGGATCCATTAGAAAGAGCTGTACGCTTTTGCCCTGTAAATATGTTTAGATGATAGTTTCACCAAGATGGAACGTTCCTATGACAGAAAATCAGGATTTGACTTTAGGGCAAGAGACCAAACAAATTTCCTTATAATAAAGGTTGAGTTATCCTTTGCTGTGGGTCCTACAACTCCATTGTAATGTGATCTGTACTGTCAGACATGGAACTAGGTGTCAAAAAACATTTTTGTGACGAAGTGGGTCAGAAACATTACGATCAGACAGATTTGAAAACAAACAGCCAGGTTGGCTTTAACTGGTGTAGAACCTGAGTCGTAATGAATGGGAATGATCATTTAAGTAGTGAAAGCTTGTGTACCAGATGAAAATAAGTTGTGGACAAAAATCTTACAAGACCTTGTTTACTGCCGGTTGAAAGTTAGTCTTAAGTACTGAAAATGGAGTAGGTACCACCTCTCTGTAGGGTTTCTGACACAACTAAAGGCATCTATTAGCATTCACTCGGGGGTGATTTGGACAAAACGCATTATGTTTTCTGGTGTCTTTGTTTTTTGAACCTTTATATCCATGGTTCCATGGAATAAGGCTGACAGACTGGAAAAGCTTGTTTATGGCAGAGAAAGGAGGCTGAGATGGAATAACAGAGCAATGACCCAGAGGCTAAGGATAGGGTATGTGTGTGAGAGTGTGTGTGGTGCTGCACTGGGTCTTTTCATATTGACTCATTGTGTTTTTCTGTGAAGATACATTGGGGGGGGGGATGTGTGAACTTGTATGAGCTGATATTACAAGAGTGAGAAGAATCTTATTTCACACATTGACTGAAGCAGACAGCTGCGCTTGAGTTGTCAGCTGGTACAGGCAGACTGTGTCATTTTATCCATCACATTAACAGTCTTTATTGCAGCAAATTGTCTGTAAATATTTTGACCATCCTGCCTATTGCCACTTCTTTTAAGGATACAATCTGGAACTCATTTGACCATAACATTGAGATTAGCACATGGGGAAACACAGTGGGTTTCTGGATGGAACATGATCATTTTGAGGCTTTCTTGACACGCCATAAGACTGACAAGACTAAGGGTCCAATCTGAGGAACAAGATTTATCTGCAATCTCACTGTACCATGATGTAATGAAGTGGAACATGGCGCATTATTATTATCTAAGATACACCTAGGATTTAAATAGACTTTCAATATAACTATTTTTCCTGCCAAGACAAAAGAGGCAGAGCTAGGTCAAGCTATCTACAGTTTATATCAATACTATAATGAAGATTATCAAAGGAAGGTTAAACCAAGGCCCACTGGACACAGTTGAAGATGCTTGAAGATGTTTCACATCTCATCCAAGAGGCTTCTTCAGTTCTCAGTCTTTGACAGAAACAAAAACTTAACCAAAATGTAACCTACGTTGACATATAAAGCTTGTGTTCGAAGTGGGATAAAAAACAAACAAACAGGTTCTAACCACATTTCAGATGTTCATAAGAAATCTGCTTGTAGGACATTAACTGTATGCCATTGTCCACACAAGACTTGGGATCATACTTTTAGTCACTCACTCTCAACATGGTGGAACTTTGGATTGGATGGACTATGGAATTTCTTTTACATAGTTTATCTCCTCATGAAAAGTTATTTTAAAAGAATCACATAAAAATCGCAATACATTATCTCTGAAACCATTTACACTTCATTCACTTCATACTTCTTAGTCAGACCAAATAACCACCTGATTTCATGCGAGTCATCCATGTTTTTGTGTCAATGGATTATTTTTTAGATAGCTAGCTAAAATGTAATTAGCACAAGTTTATATGAAATAGATTTTATGTGAATGTGGAATGTGTACAGAGTTTATATTTGGCATCAAGACATTTCCAATACACTGCCATGATGCCATGAAGCGCATGTTAGATATACAGTATGTCCTAGTCATACAAGTAGGTTAAGTTGTCTTGTTGTCTTGCTTTAACATTTGCATGCAAAAGCAAGACAGATGCAGCCAGATTTGTGATCTGGCTAACGGAGACATGTCTATGTGGGTACTACTTTTTCTCAAATAAAAGTCGGTTGTACAAAAAAATTTTGGTCTCAAATGATGGATGGGGGGAGTGTTAGCCACAGATAAATAAAGGGTGGCCCCAAATACAGGCCAGGGGGAAAAAATACAGGGTTGCATAAACTGCTGGTACCTGTAATATAATTTGCATATGAACTAAAAATAGTGCATATTTCCATTGCTTTAATTTAGTAAATTCAACAATAAAATCATGCAACATTTCAGTCACTGGGGGTGTATGTGTCTTAATGTCCCAGTCAAACTGTGTTTTGTAGTAACACACACTTTGAAGTGCAAGTCACTGAATTTTTTACCATGTTCCTGCAAATGTTTCACAGTAAATGAAGCAATTCTGTCCTCGCTAGAGAGCTTTTAATTTGAAATGGATACAGGATAAGTGCTGAGTTTTGATTTACGACATTATGCAGTAACAAAAATATCACAGGGAAAACAGTAGTAGATCAAAATCAAGGAGGCGTGTGTTCACACCGACAGTAGATATTTATAAACCCAGCCCTCTCTTTCATTTGAATGGGGCCAGGCAGGCGACGGACGTCCGACAAAAGAAGTTGAACCTGGCTCAACTTTTGCCGTAAAACAATGTGACATCACCTAAAGTGATGCAAGGCACTGCATCACTTTAGGTGATGCAGTGCCTTGCATCTCTCATGGCAGTAAAATCAACATGAGGCTACTGCATTGGCCAATTGATTGACACAAAAAAGATAAAATAGTTACAGTTGTAACTTGCCAGTGTTAGAAAATCCTTTCTGCAAGTTTTCTGAACTGTGCAATGTTTTGGGGTCTGATAAGGCATTAAACACAATAATCTATTACTACAACTGGACCTCCTGGATAATATTTCATGTCTTAACTGTATCTTAAGGAAAATACCTCCTCTAACATAGCCTCCTCTGATACTCTGATGGGAAACATGGGTTCGTCTGTGATCCTGCTTCAGTTTGAATGGCATGTGACTGATGATACCTGGTAAATCATTTGTAGCATGTAGATTGGATTGTCAAAGCTATTTGTCCTATTCTGTTCTATGGTTTACAAAATATTAGGGTGAACATCGACAAAGAGGCGGGATCTGTCTGTCCTGGGAGTCTGCCTGGCAGCCACCATGTGGCTATTAGCCATGACACAAACTGCCCCAGTAGGTACCCAGAGAAAGACAGACAAAGTGCTGATTGTCACCGGTGTTATCTGAGCAGGGTAGTGGCAGTTGGCAGGGTAGGTTTCACCCGGTGTAAATGTGAAGTGACAGTGTGTTATTGTGATAAAATCAAGCTGGGCCAGTGTTATTCCAGGGGGTTCTGTTGGCAAGAGACAGGGACACTGATACGGGCCAACTTTGTAATGCGAGCTGAGCCCAAACTGCCTACTTCCCTTTGTGTGAGTGGTGAAAAACTGCTGTAGCTAGCAGCAAAGCCTGTGACTATCACTGATCATTTCCAATTCCTACCTCTGAATAAATATCTGAATAAATTCCAGTGAAACATGATGACCCGCTTTAAAATGTAAAATTCCCGAGTGTGGTGTGGCTTGAACATGAATAATATAACAATATTAATAATCAATCTGTAGAAAGGTAGCAGACCACTGACAGAGCAACTCAACACGTGGGGTGAAAAAAAGCAACAGGTAGTTGTCATGAGAGCATATGGCACAGGGTGGGAGGAGCAATGGGAGTCACCTGTGTGGCTCAAATGAGACACAGACAAGAAAAATGTATCACTTCTGTCACTGGCAACGATGCGATATAAAGTCCAAACTAGGGAAAACAAACACTCCCATCACCAACATGCAGGGCAGTGAATGGAGAGGTAGGGGTCGGGGGAGGCAAAACCAACGCAAGAGGGGGTACAGCCCCACCATTCCTTCTCTGCAGGACAGGGGAGCCCAACACTCCTCTCCCCCTTTGCAAGCGGCTGCCGCTGCTGCATTTTCGGGGCATTGTGGAGCTGTTGCCATGGAGATGTGGGTCAGAGAGCTGATGTACAAGCACAGCGTGGATTTGACGCTGGCAGCTGGGTACAAACAGCCCAGGCTGGAGCCGGCAGTAAACTCCAGCTGAATCTAGGTCACCAGAATGCTCCGGAGCAGAGGCAGGCTGTGGCACAAGTTACTGCATACATACATACTGCAAACATAAATAGCTTAATGGATTGTATTTATGTAGCACCTTTCTAGTCTTAAACCTGCTTTACCCATATACACACACTGATGTCACATTAATGGCAGAGGCTGCCAACTGCACATCAGAATGGAAACACACACACACACACACACACAGCAGTTTGCGGTTCAGTGTCTTGCTCAACCACACTGCAAAGTGGAGGAGCCAGGGATTGAACTACCAACCTTCTCACTAGCGGACGACCTTGACTCTTGCTTGAATTTGACTGTTAGATGCGTTTGCATGCAGTCTTTTTCTTTTTACCCACAATCATTTGGGATATTTACTTTAACAACATGCACTGACTCCACCTGTGTGGATTCTGTGGATGTCTGTGAGACAGCTAATACTGGTTACTGTTTAACTTCTTGGGAACTCATGTTGTTTTTCTTATTTGCTTCCTGGTTTTTTCCCCTTTTCCCTCTACCTCTGTGCAAGTGAAGTCAAATCTGTCAATATCTTCAGTCCTGTTAAGTAAGAACACAGTCTACAAATGGCTGGGTTTAATGTTCAGATAAACATATCTGTGTAGTCTTCATAAACCAGAATCTAAGAATCACCACCCACAATAAATTCACAAGACGTCATCAAGAAGCCACAGGGATCCAAAGAGTTTATCCAAAGGCATTTCATTTAAATACACACACAGTATTTATAAAACAGGGTTCTCACTCTTAAACTGTCCAGGGTGTACCCCGCCTTTCGCCCGATGTCAGCTGGGATTGGCTCCAGCCCCCCCCGACCCAGTCGCAGGATAAGCGGTTGACAATGGATGGATGGATGGATGGATGGATGGATGGATGGGTTCTCACTCTTTTGAATGATCCATTTCAAGATCTTTTCAAGCACTTTTTAAAACTAAAGGCCAATAATTCACATAAACGTTAACAGAGTCCATTTCGTTAGCTGCGGCATTGTCGCTATTGTCATTGCTAACATACTTGGAAATGATATGTTAACTCAGAAGAAAATGGGCTTTCCAACCATACTTATTACTTATTAATAATTATGCCAAATATTGTGTATGTATAGATCACTGAAAAAGTTAAACACTGGATCAGTGTTGGGAATATTTGGAATTTGTAATGTAATAAATGTAGCATATGCCTGTGCCTTGGACTGGACAACCAGCAGAACCCACCACAATTAGCTATAAATCATTAGGACTTAGCAATAACTTTCTAACCATTGTCTAAACCTGTCCCTGGCTACTCTTTGTGTTTTCACACTTCTGACATGTCACTTTACACATGCGTGTTCTTCATCAGGCCTGTGTAAACTACACAATTAATTTTAATTTGAATTGAGTCATTCAGCCATGACCAGTTCTGAGACGAGGGAGCGCACAAGGCTCAAACTCAAGATTCCGGTAGGTAAATTCAAGCACTTTTAAGGTCCTTATTATTAGGACTGAATCAGTCTTCTCTCTGGCAGTAAAATCAACATGAGCATCGTGTTCAAAGATTGAAGCCTTATGTTCATATAGTGTACCGGAAAGACTGTGGTTGTGATTCCCAACCTCTGAGACACACACAGACCATCTCAGCAACTTAATTCAAACCCCTGGTTAATTTTTGACAGTGTTGGAAACAGCTCCTCCCATTCTTTCTCCAGCACCACAGAAAGACAAAAGCCAATGAGGAGAAATGAATAACTATCCTTTCTTTTTGAGTATCATACATTCAAAGAAAAATGCTAATCAAGTGCTGGGCAAAAGGGAAAGCAGTAAAACGTGTATGATGTAGCAACTGTCAGTTTGATTCACAACCTTGACAGGAGAAATAATTGAGCAACGTCTTTACTAGTAAACTGAGTCACTGAACAAGTTTGAAAGAAGTATATCAATGCTGTCAATCTTCAGAAGCCTTAATATACTTAGAAAAACATGGATTTCTGTTACATTAACTTGTTAGGGGTCTAAGCCCAAGTGCGCTGGGGGGCCACGCATGGATCCCTATACCAGCGGTGCGGGAACCCAATTGCAATTTTATTGCCATGGTCAATTCACAGGAGTGCAGGTGGCGCATCTGTATCTCGTGATATACCTAGGCGGTAAGCAGTCTTGCACAAAAATTTCCATGCAGAATCTGTGGACCCTCGTAATCAAAAGTTATTAAAATTATTTTGATAATCCAAAACTTTTCAAAGTTATGAAGGAACAACTTCCTCTACACTGCAGACAAACAGGAAGTGATGTCATATATCCGCATAGTTACTGTCCGATTAAAACGAAACTTAGTAGTGTCCCGTGCTAGTGACAGTGTGCGAAAATGTTGTCGCCAATCAACCACTAGGTGGTGCTCTTAGTGAGGGCCCATGAAATATGCCAACGCTTGATTAGGGTAGTGACGGTAAAACAAAAAAGTAAAGTTAAACCAAAATAATGAGCTAATGATTGTAAATGCTCCATAGAGCTGAAGGGAACCGCAGCGCTGGTTTATTATAAATGTAGAATCCAGTGTTGAAGCTTGATCCATGCTAGGTACTAAAATCCGCTGCAGGTTCGACTTTGGCTTTTCTCTTTAAAATTCTCTCCCACATCCCCTGACATGCTTGGGTGAACCTGTCCATGAGGCTTTGCAGGTGCTCCAGGGAGTGTGCTGCCACTGCTGTGCTCAGTACATCAGCAGGAGCCTTCCATGGATGATGATCGCTCTGACCTTTGTTTAAGCTTCCAGTCGAGCCACAAGATTACCATCTGTCCTTGTGTGTAGGTAGATCCACTCAGTTGATGTTCTGAAGGCTTACCGCAGGAGGTGGGAAAAAGAGTACCCCATGGTGGCATGGTGCCAGAACACATCCCTCCTTGACACCACCAACAGATTTTGAAGGGATCTGAGGTGGATCTATCAAATGGATGGCGCCTTGCGTGTGTGGAAGGACCGGCGGGTGTGGTCAGGTTTTCGGGCGCAACCAATCCATTCAGCTGTCAAAAGCTTTCATAGAGAGATTTTCTCTGTTCTCTACACTTCTCATGCAGCTGATTTAGAGAGAAGATCATATCCATAGTAGATTCTCCTGCTCTGAACCATGCCTGGGAGGTAAAGCTTCTCTGCAAGGACCTGAAGTCTGTCCAGTGCAACTCTAGAGTTTACCAGTGATGCTGAGTGGATATTTGGAGCTCACCTGTGTTTTTGCCATATTGTTGTCCGTTTACTACACATTATAAAAACTTTAAAGTTATAACTAAACAGACTTTACTACCTATCAGGCAGTTACTGTTAGCTCTATTAATTTCACAGCTGTATGTCTTAAAACTTGCTTGAAATAGGCATCTGAATGAACATTGTGTCTGTATTTATAGTTCGTGTTATTGCTGATAATACAGATTCACTATATTCACAGTAGTTAACACAGACAACATTGCATACTTGCACAATTCTCTGCATACTGATTTTCATAACACAGCAAATACACATTTGTGGGCCGATAGTTCATACACGCTCTGAAAAATGGTCAACATGATGAGTGCATGTGATTTGAAGTAAATAGACTAAACATGCAAAACCACTGATATGTTGTCTCTAACTGCAGCTGTGTGATTTGCATAATGTTGTTTTAAGCAACAGGTGATAAAGTTCAATATTTGAATATGTCGAGCCCCAGTAAAAAGGCTGACTACTGTTGCCATGGTTACAACAAACACACTCTACTAAACCAAACAGCATTAGAGAAAAGCGGCTACATAACAGCATCTCATGCTATAAATATGAAGGGTGCTGTAAGAAGCATCAAGACCCACATTAGAGAAATAAATCAGAATTGTCTCTTTTAGAGGGACGTGTGAGCGGCTGTGACAGCCTCAGGCAGTTTCTACTGTCTTAAAGTGCCTCGACTCTTCCAACGACACAGCTGCCACACAAGCCAGAGACTCTCAGCCAAACCTGTTGTCACTTGTAAGTGAATTCCCCATCTTACACAAGATGACAGTGTAACCAGTGAAGGTCCTATCACTGGGAACACCTGGAGACATTTTATTATTAACTGTGTGAGGAATCTGTTTTCCTCGCACAGCCTGATTACTTCACTGCCTGACATCTAAATGTCCTCAATAATTTCTCGAGATACACTGGATATGATGTAACTAGTCATTTTGCTGTTCAGGCCGCGAGTCTGTGAGAGCGAGGATAACACATAGATGATGCTCCCACATCAGACAGAACTGTCTGTAAAATTACCAAAAAACTACCTTTCACAGCAAACTATTAACTAGGGTTTGTTAGATACCTGCTGTGTTCCTCTGTTATAGTTTCATTTCAGGACCAAGACAAAAGCCATGAGCTGAAAGATTTTGGGGTCACAAACAAGTTGGGTACAAGGTACAAGGTTGATCTGTCACAATACAGCAGGTTGTAGAGTGAAATTGAGTTTGTAACTCCCTTCTGCTATGTAGCAGACAATACACATTCAAAAGCAATTATCATAAAAATGGTAATCAGAAATAAACTATCATCACTGCAGCAGTGCTGAGGATGAATTAGAGTTTAAGAGTCTGATAGCTTGGGGGAAAAAGCTGCTCTGCAGTCTGGTGGTGTGGCAGCAGAAACTTCTATCTCTCTTCCCAGAATGCAGCAGGGTGAACAGGCTGTGGCTGGTGGGTGCTGTCCTTTAGTATCCTTTGGGATATGATCTTCTGAGCAGTTTTAATCCCCCGCTGCAGAGCCCTCCGGTCCTGGGCCGTGCACATCCCATGTCAGTTAGTGATGTTTCCAGGCAGGATGCTTTGTATTGCTCCTCTGTAAAAGCTGACAAGAACTTGGTGTGGGAATTTGGCCTTCTTAAGAAATACAGTCGTTTCTGAGCTTTCTTCACCAGCATGGAGATGTGAGACGACCATGTCAGGTTCTCCGTGATGCTGATTCCCAGGAACCTGAAGCTCTTCCACCTCAGATCCACTGATGTAGACAGGAGTGTGCGTCTTTCTTTCATTTTTCCTCAATAATCATGAAGTTTGTTCATACTCTGTCCATTTTCCATGCACATTGGAAGGGTAGGTGAAGTTGTACCAGAAATCACATCTCTACCTTTATTTTAGTCAGGACAGCCAGAATGAATGAGGGGCCACCAGGTTATATAGAATGCCTAGATGAAAGGGAAAGGTTGTGCACTATTTTACAACTTAACATAATCAAATAAGACCTGTTTTTTATACTTTTCTGTGATTCCAATGTCACAATCAAGACTACGTTCACCACTACTTCTATTATGAAAGTAACTAACTGGGGCTACGTAAAGACTGGTAGCTTGTACCTCTCTTGAAAGTGTGACATTGCAAAACACTCTTCATACATATAGTAGTCATCATATCACTGTTAGCACAGCCACATGTGTTAAGCACAGAGTAGCTCACTAGCACTAGTTAACGCTCACACTTTTTCAAAAATTTAAATCCAAATGAAATAGAATGAATAAACACATATAATACTCTCTAATTAATCTAAACACAACCCACATAGCCTAACCCGACAATGCATTGATCTGTTCAGTAGAGTGTTAAAGGTCAACTGCAGTGCCACTGTCTCATTTAAAAAGCTACCAGGTGACTATGGTGCTGAATGCAAAATTCTTCCACACATTACTTTTCAGATAAAAATGTAAACGATTACATCTTGCTGCCAATTGAAGCTACCAATACATGCTGTTGTGCGGCCCAGCTTTAATCAACAAGTAACTGTCAGTATTACTTTGTCAAATATAAGACTTTTGGTTTTGTCATATTTGGTCTTGTGTTCTGCTAAATTACAACCACAAAGTATAATAAATACTACAATCAGGTTAAGAACCTTTAAAGTTTAAGTTTGTGTGAGTGGCTGTAAGGACTGTCCTGAACAAATTGAATGACTCTTAGCTCAGCAGCCATGGCATTTAGTAATGGTTCCTGATTCATAGCTATTCCTTTTGTATCCCCTTTCAACATTGTTCACGTGCCCACTGATGCCTTTATCCCTCCAGACAAATCCCAAGTAACTGTGACTACATCCTTTTCATTCTTTTCATGAAAACTCCAAATACAGCAATTAGTGGACTGTGAATTACATTACGGAGAGGGCTTGAGAACATAACATTCAAAGACCTTGGAAGACCTTTCAAAAGAAGACAACAATGCCTTTCCGGCATTCCACAGAGAATATGTACATATGCCCTAGAGCAAGAAGGGGGGTTCTCACATTCCCAGTCATACAGGGCCCACAGATGCAGTACAACAGAAAGCGGTCATAGGGGTCTTGTCAAGGATAAGAAAGCCCAATTGAGATTAACTGTTTAATTCCAGTCAATTCACTAAGGTTCTGATGATCTGTAGAGCATGGGGCACATTTTTAACCTGTTCCCATAAACCTGACGCATAAAGTAGCTCCAGTCGTGGGATTAAATCCAGGCAAAGGTGTGTGTCACATAACAAAAAATTTCCTTCAATCCGTCAAATGAAATTAGAAGTGTGATAAGACATAATGTGCTCTACAGCATCATTTCTTATCTTCAGCGAGAGGATTGCCATAAAGGGGTGTAGGGAGTTACCACAAGTTTGCAAAAAAAATTTGGTACAGTGCATTGATGTGATCTTATTAGCATTATCTGTCAACACAAGGAAACTCTTTGTCCAAGTATAAAGAAATCTGGGGAGAACATGGATTTTGACGTCACTACAAATCAAGAATGATGCCTCAGGCTGTAAAGCAAACAACTTGGGCCATTTGGACAAAACATGGAGAGAAAACACCTTTACACTGTTTGCAATGCTCACCATGAGCATTGTACAATCCAGAGTCAAATTCCTTGTATGTGTACACATATACCTGGCAAATTAAGCTTCACATGAACTAACCTTGATCCCTTTTATCCCCTAGATATCTATAATAATATAGGATCCATAAATATTTATTAAGCTATAATGCCAAACATTAACTGTGTCTTCTTCCCATATATGAAGATGTCTCTGTTTTATATCATTGTAAATGACTAATGTTCTTATGCCAGTCAAAATATAGTACAATTTCAGCAAATAACATGTTAAGTGTCCTTGATTCTTTTCTCAAGGACACTGTCACTTAAGCTACGTTCAGACTGCAGGCCTTAATGCTCAGTTCCGATTTTTTCCCCAGATCAGATTTTTTTGTTTGACAGTTCACATTTATAGTTTAAATGCGGCCCATATCAGACTCCAGTGTGAACTGTCCGCGGCCTGAAAGTGACCCGCATACGCAGAAGAATAACGCAATGTCACACGCAGCAGCACGCTGTTGCAGGCTACAGAAGTAAACAAGGAGCAACATAGCTCCGGTTAACTCGCGGGAGACTCCCGCTTTTCATTTTTCTCTCACGGGTCATATTTTCCTGAATTATGACAAGTGTTCACAACTTTCTGTTCTTTTCATTTTTGGACCACATATGGAAGTGGCCCACTTCCGAACTGGAAAAGATCAGATTCCATGTGACTTGGCCTGTTCACACTGTCATAAAAAGATCAGATCTGAGTAACATATGGACAAAAAATCGGATTTGGGTCACATTGGCCTGCAGTCTGAACGTAGCCTTAGTGTAACTTTGATCAAACAAAGACAGACTTATCAAATCAGCAATCTGCGCAAAATTACAGTTGACACATTTCTTGTTTCCCAATCTCAGTGTAAAAATATGACAAACTATTGGAGCTCATCTGCGTCAATCCAAATTGTAATCTTACACTCCCTGCTTCCCTGAAATCTATATTCAGATGAGTCTGCCCTTGTATGCTCTAAAGCCATTATTTTCAAATCAGACTCCAGGCCAATAATACGTTTACCACTTTTCAATGTGGGGCTTGGAGCGATTCCCAAATGTCCAAACAAAGACTCACAAAAACTGCAGTCAATTGCTGTTAAAATAATGAAAAGTTGGGCAACAAATGTTAAAATGTTTGCAGTAAAGACTGATTGTGTCTTAGTGTGATTACACTGGCTTCAGTGTGACATGCCACACATTATATTGAATAAATGTGCCTACATCCTGTGGATAAGGGTGACACAGACTACACCCAAACAGACAGGAGAACAATAGGCCTCATTAAAAATTATACATTTTTTTCTGAGCCCTTGGTCAGAATTACCACCCCCTATTTGACTATACATGAGAAACACATCTGACCTTACAAATGGTTTTATTTTATTTTTTTGACACAGCTGTCACACTATCGCCACTAGTGGAGGCATCAGGCTTAATAATGTAACCAATCTAACAGATGGCAAACATGCTATGTTGGGTTTCTAATATATTCTTGTCTTGGTGGTTTGCTAACTATCAACTCAAATATAAGACAGTGGAAAGATTCAAGTTGATACATGCACTTTTGATAAAATCAGAATCCAAACCTAAATCCTATCAAATTCCTTTATTGAATGTATTTATGTTTCAATGGATTTAAGTAACAAAACATTAGAAATGACTAATTTGCTTTTTTTTTTACATTGGATCTTTGCAAGTAGAAACAAGGATGTAAAACTCAGAATTTCAAACAATACATGCTTTTATCAGAAAACTGCCACAGCATGTTCATAAAGTAGTTTTTATCTACAGGCCTTTTCTGCAGCTCTTCCCTTACTGTAAACTTTATTTCACTGACTGCAGAGTGCCTAAATGCAAAGAGCAGTATTCATCAGCTGTGTCTAATCTTGTTTGTTCACATCTAAACAAAACCTTTGAACAGTAGAAATGGGAGGTTTGACTCTTCTAGAGTTTTTAAATGGTGTCAGACCGAATGGATCGAATTCTCATTTCGAGGGTGGTTGTGATGCAAAAAAAAGCATCTACCATTTTACAGCTGCTCCTTTTCCATCGATTGTGTGCGGGAACTCAGTCCCATAGATCAATGATTAGAACATTATCCATCGCAAACAGACTATTAGATTTCATGATTGATCAATCAGAATCGAGTAGTAGAAGTAAACTACTAAAGAGGGGACACATTAAAGTGAATGGACAGTTACTGACTGTGGCATGGAACTTGCGAGTGAGTGGATGAATCAGACCTTCTGCTCATTAGTGTGAGTGACACGTGGTCTTGCGTCGTTGTCACAGTTCGCTCTAGCTAGTAGCAGGTAGGAGGGGCGATTCAGTGAACGAGTTAGCGGAGATGAGGACTTGTGACTCCTGAGTCATTAAAAACAATTCAGTCCTGACTTCCACATCACTACTGAACAGAGCCTACTGCAGAGGAGCAAATTGATTTCAGCCGTTGGAAGAAAATAATTTCCTCTAGTGCCTTCTCTTACCTACAATTCTACTCTCAGTTTTGCATTCATTATTCATGCTATTGACAGGAACTCTTCTGGCTACCCTGCACCATGTCCAGCTTGTTAAAATGTGCTCAACAGAGCATAAACATTGGCTTTTTTTTAATGTATTTCTACAGAGAATTGGACAATTGTAAACAAAAAAACAAACAAACAAAAAACAGAAAATACACTGTTGATCATAAATCAGGTATTCAGAATGGTTGTGGGGGGTTTTGCTTTAGAGAAATTGGCATTTGCTTGTCTGTGTATTAGCAGTGTCAATGATGCTACTAGAATTGAATGGAGAGGGAAAAAAACATTGACAAACAGTGAATGTTAATGATACAGCTGGCATGTACGGTTGAAAAATAGTTTCCATTGATTTGCATCAGTATTCCCAACAGGAAGCTGATGCCAATTCACACGATTCTCTGATGTTGGTGTGCATGTAGGATGGAAAGAAGCAGCGTGGTAGGGCAATCTCAAAAGCATCCACTGAATGGCATGTATAACCTGCAAGTTTGGTAAATCTCATAGTCAAAGCCAAGCACAGGTGCTGGCCATGTAATTAGAATATCATCAAAAAGTTGATTTATTTCAGTAATTCCATTCAAAAAGTGAAACTTGGATATTATATTCATTCATTACACACAGACTGATATATTTCAAATGTTTATTTCATTTAATTGTGATCATTAAAACTGACAACTAATGAAAATCCCAAGTTCAGTATCTCCAAAAATTAAATAATTACTTAAGACCAATCCAAAAAAAGGATTTTTATAAATGTTGGCCAACTGAAAAGTATGAACATGAAAAGCATGAGCATGTACAGCACTCAATTCCTAGTTGGGGCTCCTTTTGCCTGAATTACTTCAGCAATGCGGTGTGGCATGGAGTCCATCAGTCTGTGGCACTGCTCAGGTGTTATGAGAGCCCAGGTTGCTCTGAGAGTGGCCTTCAGCTCTTCTGCATTGTCGGGTCTGGCATATCGCATCTTCCTCTTTACAATACTCCATAGATTTTCTATAGGGTTACGGTCAGGCGAGTTTGCTGGCCAATTAAGAACAGGGATACCATGGTTCATAAACCAGGTCCTGGTAGCTTTGGAACTGTGTGCAGGTGCCAAGTCCTGTTGGAAAATGAAATCTGCATCTCCATAAAGTTGGTCAGCAGCAGGAAGCATGAAGT
>JAPMOB010229524.1:0-11510 GCA_029875015.1 Lepomis gibbosus | reverse complement strand
TGAATTAAAACGGATTAATTTATCACTGAGATGAAAAGGGGCCATAAACACATTTAAATAAGTTACTTCCCCACAAAAGATGAGGTAAGACTTAATCATGTGTGCTGACTCAGCAGGGATATTAAATAAGTTGATCTACAGGAGAAAAATATTTAAAAGCAAGAAAAATGCCTGAGAGGCTCACTACATTGTATTCTATTATAATTATATATTTTTAATTGTCACCTGAATTTTTAGACATTTCCACCCTAAATTGGTGCAGAAAAGGCAGAGATTAGGGGAAAAATCTTCACCAGAATGCAGGAAATTAAGTGTTTAATGCTACAAATCTCTCTCTATTAAGTGCCCCATCAAAGAAAACAGTCTCTGTCTTCATACACAGTTTCTGTGAGGAACATTCAGTTATTAGTTAAATATAATTACTTTTCACATGGCTTTTTGTTACCTTTTCCATGTTTTTAATGACAATAGTAACAATTAAAAAAAGCTATATGTATTTAAGGCAAATATTCAACATCTTTTTTGATGTGGGGCGGTAAGGGATCTGGATAGTGGACCGGGGCGCGCTGGCCCAAAAAAGGTTGAGAACTACTGCCTTAGATGAAAGGAAATATCAACAAGTAACTTTTAACCCTCTTTGGAGAATCAAAAATACATTGTAAATGTTGGATGAGACAGGAAATGCATTTGGCACGTTAGATCTTAAGAACACACATATATTTAAACGTAAAAGTAAATTCCTTTAGTTTGAACCGCATAGTATTTTGTCTGTAATAAACAAGGAAAAATCCACACAGTAGGTTTAATAAAAGCTTTCTATCGCTGTACATCTACTTTTAAAGCACCTGGTTGTTTTTACAAGCACCCAGCTGTCACTGTTCACAATAAGGAGCTCACAGAAATAGAGGAGTGACTGTTCCTGTACTGGGTGTCCCACACTGAAGCCTTACTCGCCTTGAACTCTGACCTCTGATCTCCGTGTGGACAGAGAGGAAAGGGAATGTCCCTCTCACCTGGTTGAGCACAGTGTCGAGCTGGTCCTGGCTGACAGACAGCTGGCTTTCCAGGACTCGTGTGAACTCTTCTTTGCTCACCAGCCCTGTCCCATCAGGGTCCACTGCCATTAAAGCTGTCTCGATGCTCGTCAGTCTGCCGCAGATCAGAGGCTCCACCTGCTTCAGGGCGAGGCGCCGGCCTGGATGGTAGGTCACTGGGTGGGCTGAGGGTGTCAGATGAGGATGATTGATTTGTCACTTTGAAGGTACTTGAATATAGTTTCCCCAGGAGGAAAGTTTGTTTTTTACAACCTGCCTCATGTCTCACTAGATAATATACAAATACACAAAACAATGATCGTGTGTTCAGACACTGTTTTACATAAGCAGGATCTCCCTCAATGTCAAAGTCAGATGGACATATAGAAAATTACCATTCCTTTACTGAATGACCACATTTGAATTTATTGCCACGTATGTGTGCACATACGAGGAATTTGACTCTGGATTGTACAATGCTCCCACTTATACAATAATACACTAACAATAATACAGTAATAACATTAAACACAGAATACAGTATAGAGAACACATATATACACACTATAAACCAAATAAAATTGACAGTTTGAGTGCATCAGCACAATGAACAGAGTGCAAAGGATGCAGGAGTAAATTATTATTATTATTATTATTATTATTATTATTATTATATGTACATGTCAGAGGTGGTCAGATGTGATTTCAGGTTTCACAGGTAGTCCAGATCCTCCAGGATGGCACATAAATATATGCCTCCACAAGAATACCCAGGGATGGGCTGTTACATGAGGAGAGCTGGACAGGACCGGAGAGGGCCTGGCTTCTTCTAGTGGGATCTGTGCTAACAGCCCAGCACTGTGAAGCTCGATTGGCATTCACTAGAGAAGACCAGCATTGGCAGGTCCACCATTTCGATGAAAATCATGCAAGTTGGATCAGCCAGTGATTTTTAATTTCTTTACTTTGATTTTGGGTGTGATTTTGAATCCAGCCCTCAGTCATTGTGGTTACCATTGATTGCGGTAATGTCGTTGTCTGAACAAATTACACAATTAAAGATTTTGAAATTTGAACTATTTCGTTCATCAACATCCCTTCCTTTCATTTTTTTGAGCAGTGTATTTTTCGTCCATATGCAACTATTATTTTCTAATGTTTTACATATCTGCTTTAAGCCAATAATAAGAAAAAGACATTGCTGGTTGCCAGGCTGTGTGTGTGAAGTACTGTAGTTTTAATTAGGCTTTGTTGCCACTGATTAATGGGTTCAAAAAGTTCAAACAGATCTTGACATTGTGATCTAAATTATGCTGGGGGCTGCAGGCTCCTGATCACAGCTAGGGGGCCTTGTAGGTGGGGCTGTGAGTTTGGGCATTAGGGGCCTGCCCTTGGGTTGGGCAGGGTGGTCACTGGCACATGCCCTGGGCTTGATGGAGGTGGCGCCTATGCCGGCTCTCCCGGGAGTCCCAGGGGCACACTGCCGGTGAGTCTGCTCCCGTTGGGGTGGATGTCTGGGCTGGACAGGCCTTTGGTGTGCGGGGCCCAGCTGCAGGGGGGTTGTGGGTTGCCGTGGCTGGTGTTATCACTTTTGGTGTACTGTCTCTTTTGTTTCCTGTTGCCCTCCAACCCCGTTCTCTTGCAGGTGCTGTCCTTTCTCTGTCTGTTTGTGTGATGTTTGTACCCCCACCCCCATTCCCGCCCCCTGTCTGGGTTTGTGACAAATATATACACATATGTAATTAAATAAATAATAAAGAAATCCTTTGTTAAAGTTAAATCTGTCTGGCAACATGGGATCCAGCTCCTGCTACAGCATCCCAGCCTGCTGGGCAGGACAGGGTAAAAAGAGTAAGTGTTCTATTAACCATTAATGAGGCCATTAGTTACAACTTAGAAACTCTTCATTATTAGAAAGTGCCACCAAACCTTTCAGGTGGTGTATACACCACAAGCCAGGCTAAGTATCTGCTGACATAAAAAAAAAATTCAGTAAACATTAATATTATTAAATAATCTTAAAGCTCGAATAGGCAGAAACAGCAGAGGGAACAGAACACTTACCTCTGTCTGTGTGGATCCCTGTCTGCCTGGATGCCCCACCTGTCTGTCTGCCTGTGGAGGAGTGTGTGGTAGTGCTGGGAGCCGTGTGGGGCCGCATGCCGATGGCCGGCTGTCTCAGTCCGGGGTTAAGTGGCAGCATCTTGGCCACACTGGGCAAAACTGGCATGTGTGGGAGGAGAGGCAGTAGGAGGACAGGAGGCTGATAAACGACACTGGGAGGACGGACTGCGGTTGCTAGTTAACACATGAACATGATCTGTGTGTGTGTGTGTGTGTGTGTGTGTGTTTGTAAGATGAATCAGCTGTTAACACTTCTGAGCACCATACGTTTAGTTTGGTTTTGTTGCCTCCGCCTGCTTTTGTCAGTTATCTGGTCACCATGGATGCAAAAAACAGAACGTATTTTTGTCTTTGAAATGTTCGATAACAGGACAGACATTAAATAAAGGGTCTGTTGAACATTTCAAAGAGAAAAATACATTCTAGCACCCGAAGTGGTGGAAGTACATTCACTGCAGTACTATACTTAATTGCATCAATATTAATTGAGTTCTGATTCTGATTTTTTCATTTGATTCTGCTTTATACTTGTAGCCTACTCCCCTCCATTCATTAGGCAGCTATAGCTGATGTTATTAATATTTAAAATACCTATAATGGCCATCTAAAATACAATTCATTAAATTTCTGTTCACACTTTAATCATCAGTATCAATAATGATATTCCAATAGTATATAATATACTGCATAATCAGGATGTTCTGTCAGTGTTTGCATATGCAAAGGCTGCATTTTTGCTTATGAATTTAATTTGTAAGAAGTTTGTATTATTTCTTCTTTCAATTTTTTGATTTTGTAACTTCTTCCACTACTGCCAAAAAACATGCTTGATAAAATCCTAAGGGCCTGTTAAGGCTTTTGATATACCTCAGATAAGTTTACCCTACATGAATTTGTGTCTCGTGTCATCACAGCTCATCTAAAGTACAGTTGTGGTTGATAAGTAGTGCTGCAGTGTAAGAGTATTCCTTTATGGAGGTTCATGTACCACCTGATGATTGCCTACCCAGAATCCCTGTATGGTTGTGATGTGCTTAATTTCTGTTAGCAGCCTGTATTTCATGGCAGCAATAATCTAAATTTGATTCACTCTCATTTTCCATTTTTGCTGAGCACGTTGACAACACTAAACACACAGTAATCAGACACTGCCTGAAGACATACCTTTATTAATAAACCAGCAAGCAAAGCATGTAAAATACAATGCAAGACACCCAGGAAACAGAGACAGGCATGTATAAAAACCCAAACAAACCATAAAAGTGGAGAGGGCCAGCTGAAGCCTTGCCAACGGCTGTAAACAGAGTGACAGAGAGAAGACAGAACAATGAAAAGAAAGAATGAGCAGCCGTGAAAGAGGCGGCGTGACCAGTGTGTGCTGAGGTTGTTGTTTACATCCACACAATAAAGACATTCACAAGTGTCTGGCAGAGGGCAGGGACTGGTCTGCTGACTGGAAACCACTGTGGCAACAGAGGAAGAGGAGGGGGTGGTGGACTGGTTGGTAGAGATGTCTCAGGTTAATAGTCTGACTCCAGATGTTGCTGCTGTGGTGACACTACAGTGAGTAGCAGAATACAGTTAATGCTGGTTATGGGTTAATAATACGCTGCTCTCTCCTCTCCTGCAGCCCAAACCTGACATTTCTGAGAAAACTGAGAGAAACAAAGAGAAACACACTGCACCAGTCAGTGGGAATGTGTAGTCTGTTTCACACAGGACAAAAATGTGTGGAACCAGCTCCCCAGAGCCCCATTTCCACTTATGCACTCCATATATCTTGGGTGGCTCAGTTAGCTATTATAGCTAAAAAGCTATAATAGATAATAAAGCTATAATAAAGATATGGACTGAAATCCGACCACCATAGGAGGCGGTTTGAGATGCAAATGTTCAACAGGTGTGAATACATCCATTTCTCTAAGACGCATAGTCACTCTTTATTCTCCTGAAGTGTAACTACGCCAGTAAATGGTCTGTCGAAATACCTGCACAGGGTCTGGCAACTGAAGTCTGCCATTGTTCTTCCTGCCACATGCAAAGTGTGCCAAACTGTTTCAGGTGCATTACCACCCCCCACTGGGCTGAAGTGACACCAACTCTAATTTGCATGTAATGCTGAGATGGCCAGTAAGCAGATTTGTGATGTAGCTAACAGAGATGTGGCCACGTGTAAACAAGTGTATTAAAACATTACATTGGGACTCTGATTATGAAACATGTAAACATAATGGCACCTAAAAGCCTGAAGTTCACTCTGTGTAAGTGGGTTGTATGTAATTTGATCAACAGCAAATTCATATAGGAAATAATATTAACATTAATCAATGTGGGTCTTGCATTGTTATCTCATCTTGTAGTTTTAAGACTTAAGGGTCACAGGTGTTGTCTGAAATGCAACATGTGGCCAGAGGGGTCCCTGGGTTTCCTTACAGATTCATCTAGCCATAGTGTGAGATTTTACTATCAAAATAAAACATTCATCACTTCTCTTCACTAGCTGTCTTAACCATCCTGAGGGAAATGTGATGGAATTCTGTGGTGTTGCTGTAAGTTTAGCAGAGTCACCTCTCTGTGTTCTCGGTGTCATTTACAGAGCGCTGTCATGTCTTGTTGATTTCATGTAATCCTGTTTATGTTGCCTTGACCATGTAGAAGAGGTCTTTGCATAAGTTTTTGCCTTTCTACCTCTCCTGCACACTAAGTATATATAGCTTTAAGTGTCTCAGTACATATGTACGTCTTTGTGTACACGACAAATCTTTTGAATTATCATATTTTTACTCTTCAAACAAAAAATAATGACAAGGCTTAAATGTTTGTCTACATTAAAGATGAGGGTCCAAAAATGCCTTTATACCTGGGAGACAATACATTATTATCAACTGTGTAAAGTATTTGGCACAGCTGTATCTGCAACTGAGCAGCAGCTGCTCATCTTAACCATCTTGGTGGTTAAACCAACCTGGTTTCTATTTTATGATGTACAGTAAATACAGCGCAGCAGATTGTGTCAAATGCTGACAAGGTAACCACCATGGTTGTACACAAAATACCAGTTAAAACTTTATTTAAAAGCAAAGTGTTAAAGAGTGGAGTGTGCTACTGTAGATTTCATATATGATCATAAGAAATAATTCTGATGCCGTAAGCTTTTGATTCAGAGTAAGCAGAAAGTCCTGCAGCCTTTAGGTTCGTCTTTGCTTTCAGCTCATTCAACTCAGCGTCAGATGGTAACACAGCATTATCTTTGACACTGTCGCTGAAGAGTTACACATTATTATCAGAAGTTATTCGACATATAGTGGTTTTAAAGATCATTGATGAATCTGTGAATTTGATATGTAAGTCAGTCTGAGAGCCCTGATACATTCTGGAGGTGTCTCGTCTCTACCTCTGTCTCTCTCAAACACACTCACATACAGCTTGTGCATAAGTGTCCATTGACAAGCAATGATAAGAGGCTGCACTGCAGCACAATGATCATCTGACAGTGTCTCAGCTGTGAAACTGAGCTGCGTGATAGACGTCCCTACAGGTTTGTTTACTCTCTTACAGTTACCTTCTATTTGACTACCTGACTATGAGCCACTGTGGCATCAAGACAAGGGGTTAACTGATATATTGGTTTGACAAACTAAAGGACAGATATGGTTGTTATCTGTGAAACTTATTCAGTTAGAATATATCCATCACATCAGTAACTTGTAACATCCATAGGCATTTTAGAAATGTAGATAAGTCTTTACAACATCTTTTCAACAGCAGGGTGTTGCTGAGTAAGTTTATTCCTCACTTCCAGGCAGTAATATGTTCCAGTTTCCCCACCAATGAAAAGGTGTGTGTGGTCTGACCTACAGTGCTACTGACCATAAAAGGGTTTCATTAGCCTGGGCTTCTCTAGAGAGGCTAGTGTCTCATGATATTGTAAATGTTTCAGAGGGTCTATCCACCTGACACCCTGAATCATCAAAGAGAATCTCTGATAGATATTTGTGGCTGATAAACACTGCATATCACAATTCAAAGTGACTGCATGACTTAAATAAAACTTCCCCTGCTATAAGGAGTATTTCAGCATCTTTTAGCTTTTGTTTTGGTTTTCAAGCTTGCAACTTCATTATTTTGGTTCAATGTCACCGCAATCATCAACCTTGTTTGCAGCACCTGCAGGAAAAACCCACTGTACACTACCTGTTCAGGATTTGTTACTGTGGTAAGCATGAGCATAGTCCAAGTAGCCCATAATGGCTCTTCAAGATGGCCCAAGTGCCAATTCCTCTCTCTCTTGCTGGAACAAACACATTAGGGCAAAAAATAGTTTCACCACTCCTCAGCTGAGCCCTATAGGATTTCTGATGCACCCTATAATACCGGTGTCCTCATGGGCTACCGGTCAAAGACAAATTATAATATAACGGTAATCGCAGACTAAGCAAAGCAGCCATTACATATCACTGTGGAAGCAGGCAGGTGTGATATACCATCCCACCAGCATGTTCTGGGTCTGCCCCAGGTTCTACTCCCAGCTGGACCTGCCTGATATATGCCACATGGAGGCTTCCAAGCATCATTAAAAGATGAACTGAGCCAATGTAATTTGCTCCTTTCAGTGCAACTGCACATTGACAGCTAACTGTCTGAGCTCCTCAAATGGTCCTAAGGGCCAGTTCAGAGATCCTACCAACCCCTTTCGATAAGTGCAACCTGAGCTGTTAAGGGCAATAGAGGCTTCATGTAGGGTCCCCAAGACAAAGTGATCTCACTCCAGGTTCAGACAGGAGGAGGAAGCACAGCGATCTGTCAACTGTGTTGGCCTCTCTCGCTCTCTGTTTAAACACAACTGACTAAATTTGTGGAATAAGTATGCAATATAAGAAACTCTATCGCAAACAGCAGTGCTACTGTTTGTAATATCTATAGTGGAGGGGCATATTTTGATATTTCATCATGTGATGGGAATAATAGGGAGAATTGAAACACAGAGAGCAGAGAGAGTGTGTTTTCTCGCTAGCTGCAGGGAAAAATGGACCAGATGCCAAAACTACTTTTGAATGTTACCATTTGGAACAGATATGAACACGTTTGCCTTGAGATGTGGTCAGACAACACTTTCTACTAACTGCTTTATTTCTAGCACAGCCAGGCCCTAATGGACCAGCAAATAAGGGACAGAGGAAGTTTGCCCAGAAGAAAGATAATCATTACATTAAAAATGTAAAGGCTGAAGTGGCGTTTTTTTCCCTTATTGACGTGTGGTTTCTTTGTATTTCAGTTATAACTATCCGCACATAGCTCCCTGTTATGAATGTATGTGCCCCTAAAAATGAGGGTGGAGCCCTGCTTGGTTTATACACATACACATACACAGCAGAACAAACTGTGGAGGTAGGGGTTGAAAAAGGTTTGGTTTGAACATTGATTGAGAAATTTTAATAGATTCCTGCTAAATGTGGATTTATCAGTCCACAAGGGAGGGTTTTTTGATGACTTGTTGACATGAGACTTAATGCTGGAGTGTAATCCCACTGTCAGACTGATTGACTGAATGGAGATGTAAGAGCATGGCTTTTGGCAGGAAGTGTGCACTTGTCGACTGTACTGAAGTAGATCAGTGGAGAGGAGAGTAGGGAGGCGGTACAGGGGGAGGGTGGGGTCAGGGGTCCCTCACAGACAGAAGTCGAAGGTCAGGTCGGATTTGCCCATCTTCTGTCTGTACGTAGCATCAAATTTTTCATTCATAGACACTGTGAAGATGTCCTTCCAAAGTCCCACACGACCTGCAGGCAGGACACACAGGGAGAGGGAGGAATGTCAAATATTAATACAATGCTCAGTTACCTTTAAACACATCTTGCCTCTCAAATATTCAAAATCCTGCAGCTCAGAAGGTTCATTCTTCTTAG
Organism: Lepomis gibbosus; assembly: GCA_029875015.1. NCBI lineage: Eukaryota > Metazoa > Chordata > Actinopteri > Centrarchiformes > Centrarchidae > Lepomis > Lepomis gibbosus. The sequence continues at coordinate 2,446 of JAPMOB010229524.1, read as the reverse complement.
GTTTCACACTCAATTTTGAAAGTATCTGGTTTCATTTCAGTCACACTGTATTGAAATGACTCGTTAACAAAAATAGACAAACTTAATCTCTTAATGTCATGCAAGCCAGGCGCTTTACTGTCCATGCCCTGAATAACAAAACCAGTATAAAAACAGGACACTGGCAGTGATATAGAACTGAAAGGGAAAGTGGAAACATTGGAAACACACACTGAAACAAAAAGTTGTAAGAGGAGTTCTAGGATGACCAAACATCTTCTGACAAAATACAATCGAATACACCACACTCACTCACTAAAAGGATTTTATTTTCATGTATGGAAGTTCATTCTTGACCTTTGAGGAAGTTTGTTGAGAAAATAATCTTAATTCAAGATCCACTTGCTAGCTTAGCTGGAGGTTGCTCAGTTCTAAATTTTTTTTCTGATTTTATTCAAATTATGATTATTTTTTGCATAAAAGATGTCATTAAGAGTGATAAAACAGATTCATTTGCTGATGGCCGTTACTAAGCTGCTACCAAATACAGATCCTCCCTGAATTCCTTTATTTACTTAAATAAACCTCTTGGCAAAGGCCCTTAATTTTAAGCAAAACTAGATGTGTATACAATAACTGCTTTTCTAATATAAGTTATCTTTTCAGCAACATGTTGTCAGGTGGGTTGATTCTTCATTTGCAGGCAGAACTGAATTCATGGAGTCCTGTGTGAATTTCCTGTTCCAAGCAACAAATAAATCAGAATAAGGGCACAACATGTCCTCAACTACTATTGTAATATCTTTTCACTTGGCTTTAAGGCTTTAAGGTTTAGCTCCTGTACTGCCATTGTCTTTATGCAGCCCTGCTCAGGAGTAATGACAGTGTTACTCTTCTGCATGAGAGACGTAACGTAAAACCCAGGAATTCTGATGGATGTTGATTTGCCATTGACATGTTTTGGTTGCAGTGAATGCTACCTGACTTGGCAGTGACTCACCTGCTGTGGCGTGTGTGAGACAGATCAGACTGACTGTCGACTGTGAGTTAAGCCTATAGCAGACCAGACACCAGACTTCCATGCACTAAAAGAAAACAAATTTGATGGGAAAACAGAAAAAGACAGATACCAGAAACCATGTATACATAAAAAAAATCAAATCAGGAATGGCAAAGTAAACTGAATCATTGCAAAAATAATAACAAATTAGGGAATAAATAAAGTCTACATGAAAGTCAAAGAGGGTTAAATCAAACAGACTGGGGCTTGCAGGCTGATATCATGAGCTATACCCTACACAGTCTGTAGCTTAAACACAAGCTGTGGTGTAGGTGCAACATGTAGCCACACAGTGGTGCTATAATCATACATATCATATCATCAAGTCATACACATGCTCAGAACCCCAAAACCCAATGACTTGGCTTGATGTCATAAGGATAATTATGCAACCCTAAAAAGGATTTTATCAAATAACTACTTTTGTGAAATAATTGAAGGGATCATGGAAACTCATATATAGACATTTTTCTGTCATTTTGTTTCTTCATGACATTTTGAATTTAAAAAATAAAGATGAAGTAACATTGTACAATAATAAGTTTCTTTTAATATCTTAAAATATTTGACATGTTTATTTATCTATTTAAAAATGTCATATGATTAATTGTGTCATGTTCAATAATGAACACTTTCTGGTTGGAAACACAGTATATGATACATATGAATGCCACTCTTCCAGCTGCTCTGAGTGAGATGTATATCAGTGTTTCTTGGTATACTATAACTGTGACGACTCTACTTAAAGGATTATTTTGGGATTTTTAAACCTGGTCTCTATTTTCACATATTTAATTGTGGAAATGAGCAGAAGGTACAAAAAGTTTGGAATCCGTGCAGTAGATGCTTCTGCTGGAAGCTCAACTGGCTGCAGTGACTGCAACATATTCCTTTGTCAAAATGGCGTCCGCTGAAAGTGCTTCTTTTTGCTGCAGACAAGCTCAGACTGTTATCAGGTGTCTGACACCATCATGGAAAAGATCCCTACGAAGGACTCCCACTGACACCCTTGATATGAACAGGAAACAGAAGTCTTATGGGCAACTCTCGTTCTGAAATCTTGTATGCGGCAAGTTTTTTCAGGAAATGCCGGTGAAGACGAGGGAGAGGAGTTTATTGTGTATGTAGACAAGCTGCTAGCTAGACTCCTCTTCTCAACTCTGACTCACATTTCCACCAGCATTTCCTGCAACGCAAAATGACCTACTTGCCATTTCAACACCAAAAATAGGGCCCTGAGTACTCAGAGTAAGGGTGTAATGGGTAAACAATATGTTACTACAATTGTCCTGCTTCCAAAGCTGAACTCAAATTAGGGCCCCTGGGTTAAAGTGCTGTGTGTGTGTGTGTGTGTGTGTGTGTGTGTGTGTGTGTGTGTGTGTGTGTGTGTGTGTGTGTGTGTGTGTG